>PYAF01004762.1:353921-376158 GCA_007407185.1 Glycine tomentella
TATATAGGGTTCAATTAGATCTCATATATAGTTTTACTACAAACAAATAAAAAAAATTAAACACGTATTTTTTCTGTAAAAAAAGACATATTTTTATATTAGAAATTATTTTTTCATATTATACATATTTTTTAAGCTGAATTATGCATCTCATTCCTTAACTTTATTTTGATTGCAATTTGATTCCTTATTATTAATATTTTTTATTGATTTAAGATGTGAAACCTTTTCCTTTAAATTTACATACAAAAATATTATGGAATCTAACTAATACTCAAACCTAAAAGAAAATAATCAGTGTTACTTAAGGACAAATTTCTAATTTTTATAAATAAAAGACCCAATTACAACCTAAAATAAGATTAAAATATCATGCATGTAATTAATTTAGCCTATATATTTATATAAAATCGGTAAGTGAAATGAATTTAAACATATATTTTCTCTTATTTCACTTTATATGACGTTTACTGTTCTGGTACATGTATTACAAAAATACAATTAATATTTTAAATTTTATAAAATATATTATGTAACTTTCTAATATATTCTTGATCTCTTTAATTAATTTTTTTCTCATTTATAACATAATAAAAACCACTTTCACTAAGGATACTTCATGAGAAAAAAAATAATGCTTTGTTAATATTCTAAAATGAAAAATAATTTAAAATATTTTCTTTTACTAAAGCGCCATAATAAATGGAATTGATGAATTATTTAATATTTTTAAAATCAGGTCGATAGTTAAGGCAAAAAACTTATTTGTTCAAGATTCATCAATTCAAATGTAACTTTTATATATATATATATATATATATATATATATATATATATAAAATTCTATGATATATTAAATAATTATTTGATATAAAGTTATGAGATTCAGTTAAATAAAATTTTCTGAATAATCTAACCGATTTCCAATCCAACCAACTAGATTGAGCGATGTGATATAATTCTCTAAATTATAGTACATATGTTTCAATTGCATTTAATTACAGTATTCAAAATTAATTTTAATAAAATAAGAGTAAATAGTAATTTTCTTCCCTCAATCGTCATCAAAAGATGAAAATTCAAATTTTTATTCCCTAAAATGAAAAAAGTGCGTCAAATTCATCCATCAGTTAACTTTCATCCGTTACCATTAATGAAAAATCCTACGTGATACATCTAGGAACAAAATTTTTAGAGCTCTATACATTCAGGGACTAATTTGTCGGAGTTCTACCCAAAATATAATTTAATCTTCATTTTCTTCCTTTTTTTAATCATTACAAGCATATCATTACAATAAATACTTAAAAAAAGGAAAACAAATATAGGTTAGAATAAACATAATATTGATTAGTAAACCCAATTTATTTGTTGCTATGAAATTTTTATTGTAACAACATTAGGTAGTGATAAAATCAAGTTGAGTCTCATTTTTTTGTAAGGATTAACTTTATGATTATTCATTTTAATTTGTTTGAGTCTCATATTTTGGTTAAAGTACTATCAGATTAGAAATTTCAAAACAAAAATATGAGATAATATCTTACCCAAAATATGAGACTCAAACAAAAATGTATAACCATTAAGTTAATCCTAACAAAAAAATGTGACACAACTTGATTTTGTTGTTATAATATAAATTTCAGAGTAAAAGACAAATTATGTTTATTGATCAATATTATGTTACTTATTATGTTTGTTCTAATTTATGTTTGATTTTCTTATTTTTAAGTGTTTATTATAATGTTATGCTTGCAATGATTAAAACAAGATAGAAGATGCATATTAAATTATTTTTTTGATAAATCGCTCACAAATTAGTCCATAAATGTGGAGAACAATGACAAATTTGTTCATGAATGTGTCATGTAGACTCTTTCAATTAACAATAACGGACAAAAGTTATCAGATAGATAAATTTATCATACTATTTTTATTTTTTGGGACAAAAATTTAAATTTTCATCTTTTAAAAATAAATTTATCAACACTCTACATATTTAAATATAAAAATAATTATTTACCCAAGATCAATTTTATCCTACTTTATAATAGACGGTCCTGAGTAGCTATGTGCGCCACCATTTACTAAGAATCCCTGCATAGAGAAGATGCCACCCACCAATCATTTCTACCTTAAGTTTGGTGGACACGTGTCACAAGCTTATCTCAATGATGATTATGTCACTAACCCGCCACTATCACAAAAACAAGCATCATTTTACAGAGGTCATAGATTTGCTAGAAACGACAAAATAGAAGTGTGACTTTGTGTGATAGAACAAGCCAATAGGGTTCATTGGTGTGGCAAAGTGCCCTCTTTCTCTCTCTATCTAGCTTTGGCCAGCCAGCCAACACATTACTTTCTCTCTCTAAAAAAATGGACCCTACTTAGGAAAATCTTGAAGCTGCTTTTCCTGGTCCTTCATCCCCCTTTGTGCTTGGCCTAATCTCTTTCCCCACTTGAGGACAAATTCCCACAGCATAAAAGGCCTTACCCTCTTCATACTCTAAAAAAAAAATTCAATCCTCTCTCAAGGTTTGGCTTGTGCCTTTGTATGCTCATTTTTCACTAAACACCAACCCAAACCTTATACACAAACATTCTTAATTTTGATATTTTTTTGTATTTATTTTTTAGGTTTGTTAATTAATTATATTAAGCATCATGGGAACCCCACAATCCAACAACTTGCCACCAGGGTTTAGGTTCCACCCTACAGATGAAGAGCTCATTCTTCACTACCTAAGGAAGAAGATTGACTCCATTCCTTTGCCAGTTTCCATCATTGCTGAGGTTGATATCTACAAGTTTGATCCATGGGAGCTACCAGGTTTGTCTATATATGTTTAAACAAGTTCTATATTATTTTTTATATATTAAAACTTATAAAGATAAGAATTGCTATAATATCTAGAAAATTTAAGGATTTTGATATAATTATTTTTAGAAATATTGAACACACTGGAAAGCTTTTCAATAATAGTACATTAAAATCCTTGAATTTTCGATGATTTTTTCTATGATGTCATAGAATTTCTCTTGAGATATACCATGTCAAGTCAGGTTGACGTGTGTTATTCATGTGCACTAGAAGAGTTTTAATTTTCTTTTCTTCTATTTTTATGGTGTGTGATGTGGAAGATTGATGTTTTTTTGTTTGTTGTGGCTCTTCAACAGCTAAGGCCACGTTTGGGGAGAAAGAGTGGTACTTCTTCAGTCCTAGAGACCGTAAGTACCCAAATGGAGCGAGGCCAAACAGGGCAGCAGCTTCAGGGTATTGGAAGGCCACAGGCACTGATAAGAACATAGTGGCATCACTGGGAGGAGGAGTGAGGGAGCACTTTGGTGTGAAGAAGGCTTTGGTGTTCTACAAAGGAAAACCCCCAAAGGGTGTCAAAACCAATTGGATCATGCATGAATATCGCCTTGTTGACACCAATAGACCCATTAGGATCAAAGACACCTCCATGAGGGTGAGTTCCCCCACACTACACTTAATTAACAACATTTGCATGACACTGATAAAAAAAAAAAAAAAAAAAAAAAACTAAAGAATTAATATATAAAATTCTATCGTGGATCTGATTGTCAAGTTTTTTAGAAGTTTAATAGTATATTTTAAGTTTTGATTAGTTGTATTGATAAACAGTGTTAAGAATTTCTCATTCTATTATATTACTCTGAATGATATGATTCATGAAAAGTGAACAACTTATTTTAAAGAATAAAATTAATTAATAAGTAATCTTATTTGTTAATGAAAAGATTAACACATGGATAATAAATTATACTTGTGTTAAAATACCATTTTTTTATCCATCACTAGAATCATTTACCCACTTTAAAAGATCGAGGCCAATCCTATTTCAAGATAATATTCTTCATCGGTAATTAAGACTTTCCATATATTGTTTTGAAAAATGCTTTTTATAGCTAAAGCATTACAACTTTTGTTACTTTTTTATTCTCTACTGTTTTTTTTAATTTTGAACGAATATTTTCCATGTGTGTGAGAAAAGAATAATAATAGGTGAATACATATATGAATTAATGATTCAATATTTAAATAACAAATTATATATTCTTTTGTTTGTTTGTTTAGTTGGATGACTGGGTTCTATGCCGGATATACAAGAAGTCCAAGCATGCTGCATCTCCAACCATCAATGAGCAATTAGATCAAGCAGTAGAAGAAGAGGAGCAAATCAAAGACACCCTTTTACCAATTTTGAAGAATAACAACACTTTTGTCCCTTCTCCACAACCCCCAGTACTCATGTCTCAGAAATCCTTATCCTTCTCAAATCTCTTGGATGCCACAGACTACTCCATGCTTAGCACCATCTTATCTGAGAACCACTCCAATAATTACCCTACTCCAAGTGAAGCCAGCTTATTCAATAATTGTGAGAATCTAGATCAGGAAATTACCCCCCAAAATTACTACAACAACAACAATACTAATAGTATTAATAATAATAGCTACTTGTTTCAGAAGAACCCTTCCATCATGGAAAACATGGCTAGGCCAAAACGCCACCTTTCAAACATGGATCATGAGGACAACATGCTATTATACCCTTTAAAGAAATATCATAGTTCCTCTTGCAATTTCCCTAACACCAACCTCCAAAACCAGAATCCACAATGGAACTTCATGTTCAAGCAGCCACTCATGAGTCCTCAATATCTTCAATTTCAGTGATAAATAGCAAACAATTATACGGGTCACAAAAAAAAGAAGAAAAAAAGGTTAGGGAGAAAATAAAAATGAAAAAAAAAAGTGAAATATCTACAAGATGAATGTGCTACATGGTATCCACATCAACCTGTTCACTACGTAAGGAATAGCACACGGAAAGATAGCAATTTTTTTCTTTTTCTTTTATGTTGAAAAATGATGAAAAGAGGTTTCATTGGATCATGAACTATTACGGAATCACAGAAAAATCGTGTACAAATAAAAATGTTAATTTGTACGTGTTGGGTTGGGAAATCAGTTTTAATTATCTGTACTTTAATTTGTAGACTTGGGATTGGTCGTCTTATGATATTATTACATTCTTTTTTGGGAATGGCTTTAAATTTTATTTGGATTTGTATTGTCACCATTTGCCATTTATATGTATAACAGTGCACCTTTTTCAGTATGTTTTATCACCATTCTACGGCATTACTTTATTGAATTCACGATGAACACACACACATATATATATATATAAAAGAATGGGTATATAAGAATACATACCTCTAAATATCTAAAAAAACAAAAAGAATACATATATATATCTCTACCCAAAAAGAAAATACATATAAACATTCAATATCAAGAGTCCAATAATTAATCAAATATATTAGAAACGGAGCAAGAATTAAGATTAAATAGTTTCTATGTATTCATAATAATTTTTATTTTATTCTTTTCAACTGTTACGCTTTAAAATTAAAGTATAATATGCGTTCGCGATCCCAAGACAAGTCCAACTTTGCTACATATATATTGATCAAATCAAAACATTGAGTTTGCGGTTGTAGTTGATGTAATGAGTATTTTATAAAAGTAGTGTGATTTTATTTGCGATATTTTTTCACAAAGAATATAACAAAGTAATATCAGCCTTTCGTTTTCGTATATTTAATTTATAAATATTCAAATATATTAGATAATATCTACTCGATATAGTATCTTTTCTATACCGTACAAACACAATTTTCATTTTTTTTTTGTTTATAGATTGATGTGTTGAAAAGAAAGCATTGTTTCTTTATATTGTCTGTTTTAGTTTATATAGTATGTGACTTACCAAACCCACAATATTAGTCGGCGCCTAGGTATGACACCCGCATATGTGGAATTCCAAATAATTAAATTAATGGTTTTTTGCACATTAGGTTTTTTTTTGGTATTTTTCTCTTTTGGGCATTGGCTTTTTCAAGCTAGCAATTTTACATATTAAGTTAATTATGTGTGCCATAATTAAAAGAACTTACTATCATACAAATTTGTTAAAGTGAATCTGACTAAAACACAGGTGAATTAATAATATATATATGCGTTAAGTGTATGTATTAAGAAGCTAAGGAAATAAAAAATATATAATAAATAATTTTTCTATTAATGATATATAACAAACTGTTTATTTTCTAGCAAAACTTTTTAATTTTAAACCTTTTTATCTTATGCAACAAGTGCATCTAAATAGAAATTAACTCAACTTAACGCTAAATAGTAAACATGTAGAAGTAAAGTAATACATGAATAGTGTATTTCCAAGTTTAAATAATTAACAAGTTGTGATTAAAATATACTAATATTATTATGACCATGAGAATGGAATATCAAGATAGTTTAATTCAATTGATTGATAGTTTAATTAGTTGATTGATCAGAGTGTATAAATTATTACAAATTTATAATACATGTTTTTATTTCTAAATGTAAAGACAAGCCTATGAGGATGTGGTCCTCTATATGTGTGCATCAACATCAATGATTAATTAGTTATATATCTAGTTATATACTATATAACCATGCATTAAGTCTTAGATTGTTTGATATTTAAAAGATATTTAATTGAGGTTGCATCATACATGACGAAAATTATTAGGGCCCATCTAGTAATAAAAGATTTGGGATAATATAATGAGATTCTAGATTTAAATTTTATTGCGATTATTATAGCATATTTAGTACTAAATTTTGAGTTCAAGATTTGATATTCATTAAATCTTAAGAGATCTCCAACATGTAAAATAAGTTCTAGTAGAAGAATCATCAATATCTACACATTTATCAAAAAAGAAAAGTTTTTTTTCCTCTTTTTCCCTAAGATCTCACAATGATATCCACCACTAAAGAAAAAAAATGGGAGAGATCATCAATCCTAGTACATGACACTACAGGATCCACCAAAAAGTGGTCTAAAATCTCAATTTGAGATCTATCACTAAAAATGTTCTTACCCGACAAGGAGAGAACATAGAGTCAAGCCAAGCCCTTACCTGCCAGAATGGAATTCATATCTCCTTCGTCTGGTCAAGAAGAGAGAAAGTCTAGGGAACTGGACTGTGACTCTTCTATTACATTACGGAGAAGTCCATTTTCGTCATGATCGATCCACGTCCTATTGTAGTGCCCGAAGAACCAGGCTTGCTTGGTAGATTCTAAATTGGAATCTTAGATCATTTTTTGGTGAATCTCATAGTGTCATGTAGGATTGCATATCTTTCAAGATCTCTTCATTTTTTTTTAGTGATAGATCTCATTTTGAGATCTTAGGGAGAAAGGGTGAGGAAAAAAATTATTCTTTTTTTTAACAATGTGTAGATTTTCAGGATTCTTGTACAAGAACTCATTCTTCATGTTGAAGATCTCTTCATCTCTTTTATTGAAAAATCAAATAAAGATCAGATATTAAATTAAAAATCCTTACTCAAAATCTAACACTAAAAATACTCTTATACATTAAAAAGAATCATGCATGACAGGTAATCCTTAAGTATCTCGCTAATGCTACACTTTCTTGAATCTTTCATGTTTTTAAAGCGAACTTTGATTCCTTTTGTTAACATGAAGGAACAAGGACGAAGAATGTGACAAACACTCGTGTCTCGTATACATATAGTAAAGAAAAGGACTGAATGAGACTTCTCTTCCACGAATATATAGAAGTTCACATTAGTATATATAACTATTACTTGGTTAAAAATATGTTTAAGAAAGGAATTTTTAAATCCATATCGGACCATACATAGTGTTTAATATATTTACATTATTTAGCATACAGTTATAGTATAACTGGTAGTATCAAATATCAATTCAATTATTAAGTTATAACTATTTATCATGTTAATCCTTCTTGCCGATTTTGATAAAATCAAACAACAATAATCAAAATACTGGATTATCTGTAAAAAGATTATTCTTGTAATTGATTATATTATTAATTGATTATTTAAATAAATTTTATATTTTTGTCAAAAATAAATAAATTTTATAATTGAATATATATCATATATATGTTAGATGAAAAGTAATTTTTAGATTATCTATTTCATTTAAATTATCCAGAAAATTTCCTTTTATATGAAAATTACAAATAAAAAGATAAGAATTTATTTTAATAGTTTGTTTTGCATTCAAAGTAAGATTTAATTATTTATTATTCTCTCTTCAAACATTAATTAATTAGGTGAGAAACAATAAGTAAAAAAAGAGGTGATTAATTTCAAAAATATTAAAGATATTTTTGGAATGGCTTAAATAATATTTTGGTCCGTATAAAACAAATAATTTTTATTGTAGTACTTTATATTGTGTTTGTTACAAAAAAGAAATAGTTCAGAAAGGGAAGGGAGAGTGAGGAAGAGCTAGGGACGAGAGGATTTTGAGTCATTTAGCAGCACCGAAACAGAGTGAAAATACTTGAAAAATGAGTGGGCCCCATGTGCAAAATTTCTACTATGAAATAGTAGTACCAAAAAAAATATTGTGGTCGCAAATAGTTGCTCCTTATTCTTGTTTTCTCAAACTAAATAAATAAGGCTATGTAAGGGTCATATAATCGATAATGTCCCCACATAATCGATTATGCCATTTAAAGACCATATTGTGACCATTATTTTTTTTTTTGGGAAAAATGAAAATTATATTAATCCAAATAATATACACAAGAAACGCAGCATACCCCGTAGGCAAAAAATCAAAAAGACATATGCATCAAGTGCAATTGTCTAAAACAGATACACCAAGTACATGTGCCTAGTATAGATGCAATAAATGTGTGTGTCTATAGATAAGAAATTTAATCTTGACAATTACATCCTTTACAAAAGGAGGTGAATTTTCAAAAAGACGTAAATTCCTAGTCATCCAAATGCAGTAGACAAAAGTGGTTAAAACCAAGCAGCGATTTCCCAAAAGGCTAGAGATTGCACGCTTATGAATAAGGCTATTAATAGAACCTTGCAGCGAGATAGTTCGCCTATGGAAGGGAAGCCAGTCGCGAATGCTGCCCCAAATTCTAAGAGATATGTTGTAAGAGAAAAACAAATGGTCAATGCTCTCCGCTTCCATGTGACAAAGAGGGCAGAGGGAGCCTTTGTTTATGAATTCAGCCTTAAAATGAAAGAAACTTTCGAAGGAATAGCTGAATTCCAAACAACAGGGAACCAGTGAACAAGTGGCCTCTTGGATCGCAAGTATTCATAAGCTTTTCCGGCAAGAAAATGTTCATTGTGAATCCAGGCATGAAGCAAATGTTTTGCATTATCCACACGGTCCTCTCTAATGATGATCAAATCATGAATTGAAACAATCTTTTTCAAGAGAACAGCATCTGAACCCCTACTTTGGAAGTCCTAAATTGTGCCTCCTTTAAAATAAAAGTGATGCATCCATCGGACCCATAAGGAATCCTTCTTTGAATAAAGGTCCTAGAGAACACAAGAAAGAAGTGCTTGATTCCAAGATTGAAGACAAAACAAGCTAAAAAATTCCCTCTTTCTTAGGGTAACACACTTCTTTCCAAGCAACTAAAGGTTTCTTTTTTCCCAACTTAGATTTACCCACAAGAAATTTTTGCAGTAGGCATTAATTTGATCGACTGAACTTGGCAGCAGAAAAAAACCCATCCAAAAATTGACTATGCCTTGGATACCTGCACGGATAAGTTCCAGTTTGTCAGCATAAGACATAGTCTTTCTATTCCAACCCTGAACAAGTCCAGAGATTTGGGATAGAAGAGGTGCATAATGGCAAACATTCAACCTAGATGACAGGAGAGGGACACCCAAGTAGCAGAAATGAAATGATCCATTGCTAAAACCAGTAAGGTTGATCAAATGTGAGAGAACATTGTTGTTAATACTTGCTGAATAAATGGTTGATTTCTCATTACTTATGGACAAACCATAAACAACACAAAAATTCTTAAGTTTCTCAAAGATGGCTGTAACAGATGGTAAGTCACCTCTGGAAAATAATAATATCATCAACAAAAGCTAGATGAGTCAGATTAACAGCAGCATACGAAGGATGAAAATTGAAAGAATTGATATCCTTCATGCTCTTGAGATCTCGAGAAGAATATTCCAAGCAGAGCACAAACATGTAAGGGGAGAGGGGGTCCCCTTGTCTCAAGCCACGATGCCCTTTGAAATTCCCATGGATTGAGCCATTTACAACCACACTAAAAGAGGTGGAAGTGACACACTACATAATCCGGGCGCAAAATTGAGAGGGAAAACTCACTACTTTAAGCATCCACTCGAGAAATTTCCTGGATATAGAATCATAAGCTTTATGAAGATCAACCTTGAGCAAACACCTAGGTGAAGTTATCTTTCGAGAATACTTTTGAAGAAGCTCTTGGACAAGAAAGACATTATCAATCATGTTTTTGTTCTTTAAAAAGGCGAACTAGGCATCACCGACAATCTTTTCCAGGATGGAAGCGATTCGATTAGCCAAAAGCTTAAAGATGATTTTATATAAAATGTTGTAGCAAACAATCGGTCTAAAGTGATTCACTTGAGAGGCATTATCATATTTGGGAATGAGGGCAAGCGGAGCATGGTTTACTTGCCTAAGAAGCTTACCAGATGAAAAGAATTCATTGACAGCTTCACAAATGTCATTCCCAATGATATTGCAAGTCTTTTTGAAAAAGAGAGCATTGAAACCATCTGAGCTTGGAGATTTGTTGTTGTCCATCCCATAAATAATGTTCCAGACATCTTGTTTAGAGATTAGACTCAGAAGAGACTCAAAGCAATCAGGATCCACCTTTGAACTAGAATCACAGATAACCTGGGATGCATCAGTAGTCTGTCCAACAGATCCAAGGAGATTTTTGAAATGGTCAACAAATTCCCTGGGTATTTCCATCTGGGATGTAGAAGTCTGACCATTAGATTTCTGAATAGCAGCAATAAATCTCTTGTTTCTATTTCTTTTAATCAAAGCATAAAAGAACTTGGAACAGTTGTTAGCTTGCACAAGGTATTTATTCTTCACAAGTTGGGCCAAAGTTTTGTTCTCAGCTTTTCGAAATTGAATAGCAAAGTTTTTGTTAAGATTCACTTGACTCAATTGATTAGCATCATCAGGATTATGTTGCAGAAGAATGAGTTGATTATTGTGATTAGCCTCAATTTGAGCCACACGATTAGAGATGCTGCTAAATTCCTGTTTATAAAGAGTCTTTAAGGGGCCTTTAAGAGCCTTCAGCTTTTTACGAACAGTGAACATTTTCCAGCCAGAATAATTACAAATCCAATGATCTATAACAGTTGCATAGAAAGAGACACGATCAACAATAAAATTGCTAAATTTAAATGGAGCATTACTTCTAGGGCAGACTTGATCTATAACCACAATTATAGCAACATGATCATAAATGGATTCAATATTAACAATCTTTGCAGAAGAGAAATGGAATAAATCCAACCACTGCTAGTTACAAAGCGATCGGTCAAGCTTGCTCCAAACCTTCTCATTTGTCAAAGAGAAAGAAGATTTGTAGCTATTCAGATCTTCAAGGCCAAGCTTATTGCAACAGTTGGAGAAATCTTGAAGTTCATAGGCAGTAATGGGAGACCTATTGATACGGTCTTGGGGAGACAAAACACTATTGAAATCCCCCATCAAAAGCCAGGGAACATCCAGAGAAGCACCAAATGAGTTGAGAGAATCCCAAAGCGATCTTCTGGCAGTTACTGAATGTAATCCATAGACAAAGGAAACATGGACTTGCTTGCTTGTAACTTTACACTTGATAGAACAATGGATAACTTGTGCAAGTGGAAGTGGAAAGTTACAAAGGTGGATTACAAACTAGCAATTCCATGTTATCCACAATGGATAACTTTACACTTGAATGCACAAGTTATCCATTGTTCTATCAAGTGTAAAGTTACAAGCAACCAATTCCATGTTTCCTTTGTCTATGGATTACATTCAATTATTGCCAGAGTAGGTTACTTGAGATTCCAAGAAGAGATAATCATTGGGCAAGACGGGAAGATACCTTCCCGATGTGTTTCTTGAGATTGTTTGTGGTCCCTTCTCTGGTTCAATCTAAACCTTCCTATTGTGAACCTCCTTTCTTGACAATGGTTGTTTCATGGTCATTTTCTTACGAACTTTGGTTTTTGGAAGAACAAACCCCTCATCATCAGTTGTAGGTTGCAAGGAAATGGATTTTGGTTCATTTGCAACAACTAGGGGTTGCTATAGTTCATTGTGAGGTGGGGAGGTACCCTCAGCAGCAACTGGTTGCTTCATAGGAGAGTTAGAAATTGTGGTTGGGACAACCACTGAATATGTACAACCAGTCTTTTCTACCACTATATGCTGAGTTTTCTGATTGACTTGCTTAACTCCACCTGAAGCTGTGCAGCTTTTCAAAGTGTGCCCAATCATTTTGCAGTGACTGCAAAAAATAGGAATGTTCTCATACTCAATCTTCTGTATGCAAGAACAACCGTTACGAAGTTTAAAACGAACTTCCTCAATAAGATCTTTAAAGGCATCAACCTCCACAAGAGCTTTAGCAAAGGAAATAGATCCTAAGGTTGCTGTAAGTTGGTCCATGTGAAGAGGAGTTCCAACTCTAGATAAATTTTTTCCCAGAGCTTGAGAATTCCAAAGTTCCAAAGGCAGATTTCGGAGTTTCACCCAAACTGGTATGCGACTAAGTTCTTCATTACCAAAGTCAATAAAAGGTGGCATGACCTTCAGGAGTAAATGCCTCTGAAATATAAAGTAAGGACCCTTAGATAGTATCTTGTTCATGCTTTCTTCATAATTGAATTTTAAAACTAGCTAATCACTTTCATGAACAGAGTAAGTGTACTTAACTCCTCATTTCTAGCAAGTTTCAATGAGGGCTTTCTTACCTGGAAAGTGTCCTGCAACATAACCTATCAAACTGAACCCCACATATCTTCAAGAGGTTTGACATCTTGCATGTTAAGTTGGATTTCATCTTCAAAAGTTACTGGAGCATAGTGTAAGGTGAAACCTTGAGAAGGTTTTCTATTATCCCAAAGGGTGGAGGCATCACCTTTCTTCACTAGAGGAATGACTTTTGCATGTTGAGTTGTTGAATCTTCTCCTATAGAGGAGGATGTTTCTTCATCAGTGTAAGAATCATCTTCCCTTAGAGTATGAGAGTCACTTGGAGTCACTTCCCTACCCACAAATAACTCAGGCATTTTATCAAACACCTAGTGTGCAGTTGTAATGACTGGTTCTTCATGAATAGTGGGCATTTCATGCGCCTCAACCTTGTCTAAAATCACTCCCACAGAGGAGGGATTAGCTCTAGATGTTGTGGAAAGTTTTTTAGACTTGGATTTTCCCATGAGAAAGTACGCAGAAGAATAAACCAAGGTAACATTCTCAGAAAGGAAGAAGAAAACCCCAAACGAAAACAGACCCACAGAACAACTAAAAGAAAACAACGAATCTCACAAGTAAGTTCTTCCATTAAGGGCCAAGAAGATCTCTCCTACGGTGACAAAAGCCATTGGGAATAGCCCAAGGAAAAAGAAGATCTTCTTTGATGGAGTGCTTTCTAGAGAGACGGCGGAGAAAACTTTTTTAGAGAAAGGTTTTCGCGACTGATTGACTAAGAACTCTTGAAATTGGTTATATGATTCCTTGAAACAAAAATGAAATGTGCAAAATTGACATATAATTAATTATGGTTAGGACATAATCAATTATATGATCATGTAAAAAGTTTCCAACACTTGTGTAGGTCATATAATTGGATTATGACATTTCCATAATTGATTATATGATAACTTTATAAATTCAAAGTTGTATAATAATGTCACATAATTTAATATAACATATTCAAAATCAATTATATAAGTTAAGTTATGTTTAAAAAAATAAAAAAGACATAAAATATGATCGTTGTAACTTGTGATAATAATATTTTTTATTATAAATTTAATTGTTATTTTTACTTTTAATTTACTAAGTCATTTTAATTCATTTTTTTTCATTTTTCTTTAACCAAACTTTTATTTTCCTTTCCTTCTTAACTTTTTTTTTTCTTTTTTATTGTCACCTACTACTTCTCTCCCCTCTATTTCTTCTCCCCTATAAAGCAATGCATTAAAGATTTATGTTTTGATTTCAGTCCTTAAACATTCTATTTGATAAGACTAAAAGACTATTTAAGTTAGTTATGTAGAGGGAGTAAGGTAAGGTAATACACTACTACATGTGAGACAATGTAGTTGTACTGAGTAGAGACGCGCCATCGTCGGTTCAAAGCTAAAAATGTCGTTGTTTGTGTAATTGCCGCATTTTACTTCGGTCAAATGTGACATGCCTGTGGCTATGCCATCTTCTCTCGATGCTCTTCACCACTGTTTTAAAACCCGGATCGACCCGGCCGGTCCGACCGGTCGGACCGTGAACCAGAGACTGGACCAGGTCGGGTGCATGCTTGGATCGGTTATGCTTCCGGCCCGCTTCCGCCCGTACGACTCGGCCGGGTTGTGGTCAACCTGCCGACCCGTCAGCCCGCTTCCAACCGGCTTCCAAGCCTTTGTCGCGCCGTCCAGCGTTCCACACTCCAGCAACGTTCCACTCTCCAGCCGTCCAGCGTCGCGCTGTCACTTCATTGTGCCATTGTGTCTTCCGTCCAAGCTTCGTCGCGCCGCCATGACTCCCGTCTTCAGCATTCGTCTTCCATCCAGGCTTCGTCGTGACTCCCGTGCTGATACGTGGTATTGATTGATCTGTTATTTTCTGTGGGAGATTGAGAGAAGAAACGATGCCAAGCCACTATGGTTTTTTCTGCCAATGATTTACAAGAATGGAAAGATTTTTCCAAAGGGCTCAACTCAAGGTTCTTCTTCTTGAGAGAGACAACATTTCTGCTGCAGTGCTGCGAGATAAAACCATAGACTAAATTGGTTTTACCTTTTGGATTCCTTCTATTTGTATTGGTATGTCTCACTTCTTTACTCAGTGGGTAAAGTTGGACCCATCTTTTTGTCCTATACTCCTATGGCAACTTGCAAAGCCACGTTGCTTTATAAATTATAATCCTTATATGGTTATTTGCAAAATTATGGTTTCAGATTTTTGTTGCTATGTGGAGCCAAAATTTTTTTAAAAAACTTTAGTTGCTCTTGGGAGCCTAGAAATTTGAAAGAGTGCTCTTTTTTATTTTCTTTTTCCAAACTCAGTGTTTTCTTGTGATTATATTAATTTATTTTTTTAACATTGTTCTTGAATAAACTTATTTTATTTAGCTTATATTTGTAATATTTGATATTTATTTGTTTGAATTTGGATAATATTTTTTTAACATTTTTGTATCTAATTATACTTATAGAATAATATTAATTTGTGATATTTTATAAATATTTTAAGACATTATCATGCGGATTAATCGGTTTGACCATTAACTAGGCCATACGGATCAATTAGTGACTCATCGGTTCAACCACTGACCGAGTCATGCGGGTCAATCAGTGACCCACTGGTTCGACCAGTGACCCAGTGACCCAGTACCTTGACCGGATCAATCACTGGGTCGGTTTTTAAAACACTGCTCTTCACTCTCTTGCATGTGAAGCCACCAATATGAAGACTCCAACTTTTCCTATTTAAAAGAAAGAAAGGTAAGACCTTCGTCAACTCTAATGACACCTTCATCTTCTTGTTACCACTCCCAAATCAATGTTTAAAACCCGTACCGACCCGACCGGTCGGACCGTGACCCGATGAATGAACGGGTCGAATCTCTAGCTGAATCGGACATATTTTCAACCAGGAACGACCCGGCCGGATAGTGGTCGAACCGATGACCCGTCGATCCGGACCGGGTCATTTACATTTTTTTCTTCTCTGTAGAGTGCGAAACGGCGTCGTTTTGATTTCTAGGTTTTTGATTTTAGAAACCTTGATCCATCGTCTTCGCCGCTTCGCGTTCTCGCTACTCTCGCAGTCGCAGGCTCGCAGCTTCTCTCGCGGCGCCGTCGTCCGTCGTCTTCTCGTTCTCGCTTCGTCGCAGCTTCTCTCCCGGCTTCTAGGTTCCTTCCTCTCGCAGCTTCTCTCGCGGCGCCGTCGTCCACCCTCCGTCGTCTGGCGTCCGTCGTCCGGAGTCCCAAAGGTATAGTTCCTCTCTAAACTGCATTTGCTTCTTCTCTCTCGTCAAAGCAAAAACTGCTACATGTTTGTTTTAAGGCAAATTCGGATTTTGGTTTTTACCCTTTTGTTCCTTCATATTTTTCCAATGTTTGTGATGGTGTGTGACTGTGTGTGTGTTTTGGTTGGTTTGCCTGAGAGAATTTAAGTGTGGGCCGCTTGTGAGATAGTGTTAAGTTTGGTAGTGGGCGTGCATATTTTGGAAGTATCCAACAGACTAATGACTAAAGTTCATAGCCAATTGGAGCATTCACAGTACCTCACAGCTTCCAAAATGCGAAAATTCAGATTTAAAATCAGGTTTTGAAAAATGCTGGTTACGAGAAAGCCTCTGGGAAAACAAAACAAATCTATCCCTGTAAAGAGCGAATTTTGCCGATGCTTCCCCGTGAATACTTAAGCTGCTTGTAGGCCTGGAATGTAAAACATAATGCAAAAGTATAGTCCTAAATGTACTATGTGATAACAAATCAAAGTCCAAGTGCAAGCCAACAACCAACACATGACGGTTTTACATCTTTACTCTTAAAATCAAATTTACCAATGTAATCAAAGGCTTGACAATAGGGTTTTACACCTCTGGTTATTAAAAGCACTGCTCCTTCGGTGAAACATATGCCTCAGGTACCCATTTAACTAGCTAAAATAGCCAGAACACTTCAAAAAAATAATTAGTTGGTGGGCTTCAAAACAGCTATGCAACTGAATCTGACGATGATTCTGTGATTGCACTCATTGTCTGATATCTACTGTTTTAAAGGGTCTTGCCAGTCTCCTTACGGTCCTACCCTAAGGCTATGGAAGTCCCTAAGTTCATTAAAACAGTAGATTCCCTTTAAATTAGGGACTTCCAATTGGCTATGAACTTCAGTCATTACTCAAATTTTGGAAGCCTATTTGGTTGGTTATGTTTTTTCAATTTAAGGCCTGAGACCAATTATTTATGTTTTGTGTAGTAATCCTAATTCTTTGGTAACTCAAAGGCAGGTTGAGAAAATACCTGTAAATGATATTTGGAGTATATGGTTTCAAATGGAGTGAATAATGCTACTAAGATGAACATAAGTACCAAGCATGTCAATTGAGAATGGATTTAACTTCATTAATAAGACCATTTCCTCCCCTACAGCAATGATATGGATAATCGGATAGTACATACTTACTACTTTAGACTGTAACAGGGTAGAGCACTGCTATCCTGGTCTTACAACTATGCTTGATACGGAAATAGTTTAAGAACACTGTACTCGACAGTTTCCACTTTGTACTTATAGTTATGAGATTTCTCAAAACTCTTGCTTTGCAGGAATGGTGGGTTTATCTCTTGGAGAAACACATTACATCCAAGGTGGCATTGCTCAAGATCTTCGTTGTGATGGTAGAAAGAGATTGACATATCGACCAATCTCTGTTGAAACTGGAGTGATTCCCCAGGTAATGCTTTAATCAGTTGACATTTGGCAGGGTATTCTGATGATTTGACCCTGGTTGAGCATTGATTTTTATTTTTTGCTTTAAATAGTTTTAATTTATGTATTTGATAAAATAACTTCATGTCAGACCAATGGTTCAGCAAGAGTCAGAATGGGTGCCACAGATGTCATTGCCAGCGTTAAGGTGGTTAAAAATTAAAATGTTTGGATTGGTTTCTTATTTCTTGACTTGTAATTCCTTTTGTTTAATAGTATAATAAACAATTCTTTTAAATATATTGAGTTGTTTTACTAACCATGATATGTTTGTGGGCTACACAAGTGCAGGCTGAACTTGGAAAGCCAAGCTTGCTGCAACCTGACAAAGGAAAAGTCTCTATATATATTGATTGCAGTTCAACAGCAGAGCCAGCTTTTGAGGTTGCATATTCTATTGTTTTTCTTCATTCTATTTGTTTAATGAAGTCATCCATGTATTTTGGTTTTCGTCATGTTTTAACTTCAACTCTTTTAAGTACCATGAACATTGATAGCAAAACAAATAAGTAAATACTTAAAAGCTTTAAATGAAAGTTAAATGGTGGGTGCATTGGATTAATAAGCTTTAGAGTTTCATCAATGATAGTGTTCTCTATTATTGTTGTGTTATTTATCATTCTTGTTCCATAAATACCTTTTAATGCTTCAAAATTAATATTTTATTTGGTGCTCTAAATCTCTGGCTTGTATATAGGGTAGAGGGGGTGATGAGTTGGCAGCAGAACTGTCAAATGCTCTTCAACACTGTCTCTTGGGTGGTAAAAGTGGAGCAGGTCTATTTTCCCCCTATAGTGAATATTATGCTTTCCCTTCCATGTTGTTGCGTCTTTTTAATGTAGCTGTTGAATTCTTAGCTCTTTTATTTTCCCCTTCAGGTGCTGGAATTGATCTCTCGTCGCTTATTGTTGTCGAAGGGAAAATTTGTTGGGATCTTTACATAGATGGGCTTGTTGTTAGTTCAGATGGAAATTTGTTGGATGCTCTAGGCGCTGCCATTAAGGTACGATTCAAAAAGAGAATAATTACTAGGAAAGCTAGAAACAAGGACAATGATGGATTCCTGGCTAAAATAATTAGCATTTCAGAGATCATCCTTTTATGATGATTTCAATTTTCAATAATGTTGACTTTTTAAGTTTTCTTGTTCATTTACCATAGTTTAGCTATTGATGTTACAAACATAATAGCAGTTCTTTGGAATGGTTAGAAGTTACCTGAAATTGTTTGTTTTCATTAAGGTACAACTGAAGATATCTTCTTACTAGCTGCTTTCTTAAATCTTTTGTAATATCTCAAACAAATTTGCAATCTGTTTCATGGAGGTTTTCCACATTGATTTCCTTTTCTACTATGATGTTGAATGCAAACCCATTTTCGGAATTAACTGGAAATGCCCCAATGCAGCTAATAACTGTTATTCTTTTAGGCTGCTTTGAGCAACACAGGTATTCCAATAGTCCAAGTTGCTGCTGGAACGTCAAATGATGAGCATCCAGAAGTTGACGTAAGTGACGAGGAGTTTCTGCAGTTTGACACATCAAGAATCCCTGTCATAGTTACACTGACTAAGGTGACATACATGTGCTATCCTATCTTCTCAGAGTAGAAGTGCCAAAACGGGCCACCCTTCCTTATGTAGGCTGGGCAAAAAGAAAACCAGATTTAATTTAAGTCTCTAAGACGAAGCTCAAGCATAAAGCCCCTTTTTTTAAAGCTTTTGGTGGGTTAAGCCTTATCCGGGCCGTAATCAAATCAGGCTAAAAAGACTTGCGATTAATAAGTGCTCAAAATTTAAAGCTCAAGTCTTATATAATTATATTTCATCAAGCCGGGTCGGCTAGCAGAACACATTTTGCCACCTCTTATCTCAGATTGACCATATATGTCATAACTTACCATCTCTGCTTTCTAGGTTGGGAGGCACTATATTGTAGATGCAACATCAGAAGAGGAATCACAAATGAGCTCTGCTGTTTCTATCTCTGTTAATAGGCAAGGGCACATCTGCGGCATAACCAAACGTGGAGGTGTAGGGCTGGATCCAAGCATCATTCTTGATATGATATCTGTGGCTAAGCATGTAAGCGAGCAATTATTAAACAAATTGGATTCAGAAATAGCTTCTGCTGAAGCTGAAGAGGAGTCATGACAGAGAAGCACTTAACTAGGGTGTACCGAATACTTCAATTATTTTGGACAAAAATTTGTAACTGAGTAGAGGGATTAAAGATATAAGTGTATGTTCGAAATTGTTATAACTTCTGAGCTACGTGGTCCTGACTTTAGCTTTGAGATGGTTGTTTAATGCCATGCAAAACTAACAGTGCATTGTGACATTAAAGACTGACATGGCTCACAATGTTTGGATCAGGGTTTTGTAATAGCAAGGTGCTGACTATGCTTGGATGAATGGTTAAAGTCATTTTCCTTATTTGTTAGCCTAGACTATGCTTGGATTAGTGATAGAGAATAAAATGGAACAAATTCAAATATAATAGAATAAGATAAATTGAAATAGGATGGAGTAAAAATGTCATTCTATTGTTTGGATATTTTATAACAGTATGGAATAAAGATTTCATTTTGTTAATTGGAAAAATGATAGAACAGAGCGACTTATAACTTTTCAATTCCCGCAGTATTCTTATTTTAAATATGTTATCCTTAAGAAGGTGATAAGTTTAAACTTTGCAAAGATCAAATAGTCATTTTATAATCTAAATGATGTGTTCTATCAAATTTGGGGAGAAAAATAGAGGTTAAGTAACGGAATGGAATGGATCATGATCTAACTTTTTTCGTTATGTTTTATTTCTTTGCCTAAAATATGTTTTTAGTAATTTATGTTTTTGATTATATTTATTTTGGTGCTTTATTGTTTAAAAAGTTAAATTTAGTTGTTTATATTTTTAAAGTGAATTAAAATGATCTTTTTAAAATAATGATGGCTTAAATTTTAGGACACAATTTTGAATTTTTTATTGATTTGGGATGTGAAATTTGTTTCATTAAATTTACATACATGAAAATGAAAATTATAGAACCTAAATAATGTTCGAAAAAAAATGTCATAAATACTGTAAAAGTCGCATGAAAAACGAATCTAAAGAACAATCGAAAAATTTAAAAATCTAATATCCAATTCTTTTTGATTACTAATGAGACTTATTTTACATGCAAATGTTTATGGCTTTTTTTTATTCGAACACGAGTTGAGTTTCATAATTTCTATATAAGTAAATCTTGTTAGATAAAATTTACATCTCATTAATAAAAAAAAAATTCAAAATCGTATCCCAAAGGCAAAAACAATCATACAATTTGTTGTATGATTCATTATACAAAGTATCATTTCTCACGTTTAAATGGATTTCTAATAGTAGATAATACAACTTAAACATTAAAGACACCAAAATCAAATGAATTTTATTTCATGACTTTTCAAACAAATAATTTCACTTATAAGAGTTAGCTGAACTGGTAAAAGAGAACAACATGCATAAAATGTCAGCAGTTCAAATAATGTTAAATATTCTTATAAGGTCTCTGTGCAAAAATCCAATTCTAATTAAGGTTTGCTATCTTAAATCTCTAGGAATCCAATTTTTTTTTTTATATATATTTTTAAATATAATATATTTATTTTTACTACTCATTTGTTGAATTAATTATTGGGCCAGAACTTTCTGTTTTCTCAAATAATTTGAAGGTCCACCGTCCACCTTGATAAGCGGCAAAGATGACAAGGGTTACGGCGGCTATCACAGACAACCATCGACGATGACTTGTTTACATTCATTCAAACTAACAACACACATTTTTAGGTGCTATGCTAATGAAACACACCTGCAAATTGCAACCTTGAGAAACTGTATTTTTTTTAAAAATAAATGTTAATCGATGTTATCACTGGCTAAGGAATTAAAGTATAAAACTTTTAGTATTTTGAGGTTATTAATAAATGATGATTTTTATTTTAGATTTTTAATAAATTTTTTGTGTTATATTAAATTTATGATATATTAAAACTTTTGTTTAGAATATTTATCATTTAAGTGATGATATAGTATCATACATTGATATATATAAAAAAAAATTATTCATAAGATACTACGTCATTACTTAAAAGTTTTAATGTATCAAAAATTTAATACAGTAAATTTTTTATTAAGAATTCATAACAAAAATAAGTCATTTGTTAAAAATCTTAAACATATTTAAGTTAAATTTTATGAAAAAATTATTCCCTCTGTTCCTCTATAATTATCGTCATATATTATTTTATATAGAATAAAATAATTACTAAATAGATAAAAGAAAATATTTTTTTACAAAATTAACTTTATTATCATTTTTTTTTGTTTATATTAATATTATAAGAGATAAGTAAAAAAATTAATATTACATTGAAAACTAAAATAATAATTATTTTAAAATTTCTTTTTTAATTTATTCTTATAGGATATTTATGAGGTGATAGATAGGGTAATCAAAACTTGTAAATAAAGAATATAGTTATTTTACAAAATTAATGTTTTCACAATTAATTCATTTATAATTTCTACTGTTCATCATTAATAAT
>PYAF01004762.1:378426-392495 GCA_007407185.1 Glycine tomentella
TTATTAATTAAACCGTTGAATTATATATACATATTACTAAAATCGTTTGTATCAAATTTTGTCTAAATTGAATAATAATAAGATAATCAAATTATTTATATTTTAATATATTTTAAAATATTTATACTGTGTTAATTTTAATTTATATGAACAAAGTAATAAAAGATTTTGGATTAATATGAAATTTTATATATTTTGTTTATGTGAAATAAACTTTCAACATGGTGAGTTAAAAAAATATTATCTAATTAAGAATTATAAAATGATATAATAATTATTAAAATTACACTAATATAAATTTGATTTATTCTCATATATATATATATATATTATTCCATGGTGACTCAGAAAACAACGACTGTAGACCAGACTATTAATTAATGTTTCCTATACATCAATTTCATCATAAATTGAACTTACACAAATACAGATAGTTGCAAGAAAGAAGTTTCATAGTGCCTTTTTTGGACCAATTATAAGTGTGATAGACATGCTTTCAACTGCATTTTATCAATATTGTTGATGGAAAATGATAAGTGGAATCACTCTTGCAAATCAGAAAAGAAAAAGTGAAATCGATTGATTTTGTAATGCTTTACAAATTTGTGTCATTGAGTACGGAGTAGCCTTTACTTCAAAATTTGCGGTGCTGACCACTATGCATACCAAGTGCGGTATTTATTTTTATTTAGATCATAAAAGAAGAAGAAGATTTTTTTTTTAGTACAGTATGATGACAATATAACAAAGAAATGTCTTTCAAAAAGGAAAAATTCAATAAAAAAATAAAAAATAAACAAGAGGCCCTCTAGATTTCAAATAATTATTTTGATTGTTTTTTCAAACCACAAGTATTTTCAATAAACAATAATGGTTTGGTAGAATCCTTATGAACCACCAATCTAAACTAGAGACTACTAATTAAACTTCAAGAATCTCATGCCTGCAAATTGATTTATACCTTCAATGATTTAATTATTTTGATTTTTGCTTTCCATTATATTGTCTGTTCTTCTTTGACAATATACCAGATTTTTTTAGTATGATATGATATTTAATTTTCCTTTGCTATGATAAGGATACAATTAAAGAAAGTTCAATCAAAATTTTAATAGTGCAAAAACAGAACGTTAATTAAAGTGAACCCTCCTGAGAAAGATGGCTAGCCAACTTTTCTTCTTTCATGTTATCTGTTAACAGTTGAAAGTTGAAACCACTTTCGTTTAAGCCAGTGATTTCTTAAATTATTCAAATAGTTGTCATTTGTAAATTACCTTTTTTTAAATATAAATAAAAATAAATTTGAAAAAAAACAATATTTTTTTAAAATATTACTAAAATACATGTCTAAATTAATTTTAATAACAATTTTAATATTAAAACAGATGTCATGATAAAAACAAATTAATAGTGTAAAATGTCTTTATACTAATAATGCATTTTAATTAAATTATTAACGTATTCCATCACAATTTCTATTTTCTAGTGACGTACCCTGAAAAGATTTGATTCCTTTAAATTAATTCATCTATTCATTACAAAAAAATGATTCACCTAACTCACTCTGATTAGTGACATTAACAAAGAAATATTAAATTCGATTGATACTCACAGTCACACTCACAGTCTATATTCCATATAGTGCACGAGTAAAACAAACAACAACCCTTTTGTGCTTTCTTTTTCTACTCTTCCTTCCTTCTAATACTCATTCCATTACACTGTGCATTCCCTTCTTCTTCTCTCTCTCTGAGTGAATGGTGGTGGCCATATTGTGAAGCCAAAGTGCAAGAAAATAAAAGGGTTGATATTTTTATGTTTGTTTTGTGAGTGATGAGACTGTAAGACATGGAAGAAGCAGAGAAGGAGTTAGAGAGAAGGAGCAAGTTTCTGAACAGTTTGATACAGAAGAAGAAGAAAGCCATAGAGCTTGAACATGAGAGTTTCAAGGTTCATGTCAGAGCTTGTGACATGCCTCTCCCTTTGCAGAACCGCGCCTTACAATGCGCACGTCTTCACTTGGAATCTATGCCACCTGGCAACAAGCTTGACAGCAAACGCCTTGCACTTTCCCTTAAGAAGGTTACATTAATTTGCTTTCTCTCTCTTCTTTTTTTGTCTTTTGAGCAAATTTTATTTTTCCAAAATCTGTTTTTGGGGTCTGATCTTTGGCACATATAATGGAAAGTCTCAATAATGTTCATGTTCTGATTTGGAAGTTTGGTGTTATGTGGGAAAATGGTTACTTTTTGGAAACGGTTGTTGTTAGTTCTCAATGTCTTGGCTGGATTAAAATTAGTGTCTTTGTGAGTCTGTGACTGAATATTTAATAGGACAAAACATAGGTATCTTTCCTTTTTTGTGCTTTTTGTACTGTTCTCGAATCAGAATTGGAGTTTCACCCTGCTAACTTATATTGATCTTTAATGCAAACCTTTATTATAGAAATTACCAAGGTAAAATTTCACTTCTGATTAAAGAACAACACCAAAAGCACTTAAAGAATTGCATTTAAGTTTGTTTTATTTTTGGTTTAGACCATAGGTATCTTCCACTAGAGTCAATCATGTTTAAGCTGGGTAGGACCACTATGGGCGGCAAAGCTCAAGTTTAATATTGACTCGCTGATTTTCCTAGCTGAAGTTCCTTATTATTTTTTTAATCAGTGGATTAAGAGTATACAAGCAAATTTGTATGAAGGGTTTTATTTTGGGTGTTGGTATTAGGTCTATCGGGTTAACGTCAATGGAATGTGCCTAATTGCTTTCTGCTTCAGTCAGCCAGTTGGAACTAACTTGTTTCTGTTTCTTTGTCCTTCTTGATGGTGACTTTTGTTCACATATGACATATCTGTGTTTTTCTCATCCATGGCAATGGTATCTTGCAAGTGCACATGGTCTAATAATTGTTTGTTTGTGTTTTGTTGAGCATGCAGAAAAGTTGGTTTTTGAATAATTGAGGAGTTGATAGAAAGATTTTTTTTCTTCCAATTGCTTACCGATTCTTGAACTCATTATTTTGATCCTAAATTACTTCACCAAATCATCCTCTGGAAGTCTCTGAACATATATTTGTGCTTCAAAAGTTTTATGGTGGTGGTTCCATGAAGTTTTCTGTTGCTTCTATCTCACCTTCCTTCCACATATTCCCAGCTTGACAAAGTCCTTATATTGTTGTAGCAGTTTCTTGTACATATAGTTCACCAATACCAGAAATATGAGTTCTGTTTGCCATCTGAATCTTACTATATTAATATATTTTGAAATCTTGTAATGGGGGTGTATTGATAAATAATGTAGCAGGAATCCAGATCTGATCCAAAGTCCTTAGAAGCAGTTTCTTTTTCCCTCTTCTATTAGTCTTTTTGGTCTCCTTTTCATGGATTTCTGTATAGACAACTGATCCTGAGTTATAAAGAATGTGCAAATGCTAAGAAAAGAATACTACTCAAAGCACTAGGGTCTTAAATTGTTTGCAGTATTGGTCTTCCTCTAATCAGAATTTTCTCATTTCTTCTTTTCCCATAATATTTTTTCTCTTATAAAAGTTGCATGGATGGTTAAACCTGTATATGTTTCAAGATTGAGTTGAATGTCCTCACAAAGCCACAATTCAGAAACCACTCTCCTCACTAAGCCGCTGCCCACTAGATATATGTAAAGGGTGAGCCAATGCATAAGGCTCCCCCCACTCTCTCAAGAAGCAAGAGATTACTTCTGTGCCATTTGGGCTTGTTGATGCTGTACCAAACACGTTATAAAATCATGGATTCAAAACAGACCATGCTTGTACTTTTTGGATGGTAATTTGAAAGGAACAGAACATTTGAGAACGAAGATTTATGGTTACAATGAAGTGTTCGAAGTGGTCTTTGGCATGTTGAGCATAGGCTTAGTAATTTTCAATAAAAGGATGGTGGGAAATTATCCTTATGTCCACCAACCCCAATTAACTTGGGTTAAAGGTGGTGTTGATGTGTGGGCAATTATCCTTATGAGTTTGGTATCTTTATGATCCACTAAAGGTTGCATGACTTTTCTTTTGTGTCTCTCCATGCATTCAAGTATGGAGAAAATCTGGAAAGCATGTTTATTAGTTATGTTGGTTATAAAAATTAATAAATAGGTTGCTTATTATTGGTTGTCTTTTTTGTTGAAAATGTTACTTGGTCCCTCATTTCATTGATACTCTTCACGGTTGGCAGATGCTATTAAAAGTTATAATTTTAGGATTCCTATTACACACCAACAATATGCTGCATCCATATCTAGTATATCTTTAATTAAATGCATGTCAGGGTCGTTTTAATGAATGATGGTATCTATGGGACGAATTTGATTCTTGCAAGATTCTTTGTTGATGCTTATTCCATCTATTACACTCACACCAAACATACCTTGATCATTTTAGAGTTTCATCTAGCTCAAAGATTACCTGGATTAGTGGCAGCCAAAAGTTTTATTTATATATTTATTAGCTAAAATAGATTCTTGGTCCCTTATCTACATTTTAGGTTTCAGTTTCGTCTCTTAAGTTTAAAATTTTTCATTTTGGTCCATTATAATGTTTGTTATTTTAAATTGATCTTTCTGTTAGTTTTTTACACTAACTGTATCAATTTTGGATGACATGGCATTTCTTACAACACAATTTGCCAAGTGTTACGAAGTTGACCATATTAGTGTGAATGAGTGATAAGCTAACAGAAGGGCCAATTCAATGTAATGGAAAAACTTTAAGGAACCGAAGTAAAAAATTTAAACATAAGGGAATAAATTGAAACCTAAATTGTATATAAAAGGGACCAAAATTCTATTTTCGCCTTGTTTATTTATTTATTTGGTTCCTCACTGATTTGTAATATTTGAACTGGAGAGTCATTGCTAGATTTCAAATTGACATTACTTGAAAACCTGTTGTTAGCCATTGTCCTTTTACCATCTTTTGAACTAGGGTTTATTACTGTAGAGCTTCTTTGTTACCTAGTATGAACTACTTGGATGGCTAATGATACAAAGTACTCTTACAGGAATTTGATTCTTCGTATGGTCCAGCTTGGCACTGCATTGTTGGTACTAGCTTTGGTTCCTATGTTACACATTCTGTTGGTGGCTTTTTGTACTTTTCCATTGATAAGGTTTATATCCTTCTCTTCAAGACGGCTGTTGAACCATTGGACCATTGATAACTTCCACAACTGTGAGTTATGCCTCCTTGGGAGAATATATTTTAAAATTTTATAGCAGCTGATATGTAAAATTACAAAGTGGAACATTTAAATACCTGTATTCTGTGGTATATTTGATGCACTTCTATTCACACAAAAAAAGAGAGTATATGATGCACTTCTATTTGGATTTGTAGACTTTGGGAGAGCATTTCGAATGCAGAATTTGTTGTGGCATGTCACAAGATTTTCATATTGTTCAGCTCAAACTAACATTTCATAGAATTATCCATCTGATGAAAAAAAAAAATCATGGTTGATACTTTCGAGCATTAGTTTGTATTCAATGAAACATGCACTTGGGAAAATGCACTTTTCATACAAAGAATAGAGATTTAACAAACATAAAGAAAGAAGAACATGGATTTAACATGGAAAACCTTTGACTCGAAAAAAATAATCAGATATGCATTTTTTTTTTTACATGAAAGCACTTGTATCTTGCAAAACAAGTTAGTATTTCATAAATTTAAAAAACATTTGTAGGGTTTAGACATGTCATAGTTGGTTCCAACAAAAATAACAAGCATATATATATATATATATATATATATATATATATATATATATATACATATCTTGGTACCCTTATAATAGCTGTTTCTTGATGATCATTCTGTATTATCTCAGCCAAGTCTTTGCCCATTTGCATTGCGATCACCTCCCTCTTGTTCTTAAGATATCGGAGTCGGTGCCCGCCGGGCCCTTTTGATCATCTTCTTGCCGCAATAATTTGAGGGAGAGATTGAATAAAAACGTTGTTGTTATATGATATAACTATACAAAAGAATCTCAACCTTAAAAAAACAGTTACCATTTTGAGGCTTTTGGCCATCCGAAGAGAATTCTAAACATGTCTAGAAAGAGAAAGAGTGAGTGAAAGTTGATGGAAGATATAGAATGATAGAGTTGGGTTCGTGGAGGTTAAGGAGAGTGAGTTGAACGAAGCAACCTAAGACAAGAGGGAACACATGCAACAAAGAGAATAGTAGTGTTGTTCTTCAAATATTGCTCCACTCCACTCAATCTCAAGCGTTTTTATAGGACACGTCATGTTTACAAGTAAATTGCAATAGATTCAAATTCACCAATATGCCGAAAAAGATAAGAAATCTAATATACAGATATAATGGTGCTTAAGATAGATTTATTTTATCACCCTAGATTTTCTAAGGAGATTTGTCAGTTTATTAAGGATTTGTCAGTTTATTAATTGAATAGATTATTAATTGATTGTCCAAATTCTGTGATTGAGCAATATTCTCTAACAAACTAATTTAAGCAATCAACTTAAATCTATCATGATAGAATTTCTAGAATAGTTAACCCTTTTTTTCTTACATGATAGAATATTTAACCGTTAAAAGATTTATTTCATTTTGGAATTATTTTATGATAATTTAGATAGATTTTTTTTTTTTTTGAGTTATTTCAGTTCTAACTTATCATCGTGTCTTTACTATTAAACAGTCCCCAAGGCTTAAATTCAAACGTAAAAATTTATGTTAACAATTTCCTAAATGTTATCCATGCATCCTATACAATTTTATCGCAGCGTACAATAATCTTGCTCCACATTATAGTTCCCGCAACTCATAATTGATGGTAATACACTAATACTTACATTCATGAAAGTTCTTATCTTTCTAATTAAAACGTCAAGGCATCACGATCAACATCACAGACTTAATAAACTTTTTTTTTGTTACACAGATTTAATGACATGCCAAGCACATCAATGTATTTTCTGATTAAATTGTTATAAGATAAGATTAGACCTAACAAGGTCATTACATCAACGATTTTAAATAAATTCTTCTGGTTCGTTTGTACAAAAATTCAATGGACAACTCACGTTACAATTGCCAATATACATTTTGACCAACCTCGCCACCCTTCAAATCCTCTAAATGAGGAACACAAAAATGGGTATGCAGCAATCTCTTAAATGGTAGTTGAAGAGTGTGTCACCATTAAATAGGATTCTAATGCTGAACATGTTAGTGCCTAGTTTTACAAGACAACTACACTCAAAATTAAAGTAAGAATCACAGAGCTTGTAAAAAATCCACCATTGTAATATCGTGACAAGCACCCTGAATTTGTGGAATTGGTTGATGGAGCCAATGCTGTGCCATTTACGCTGGTAACATTTTTACCACCACTGTTCACCAAAAAACAAAAAAGAAATGATAAGGAACATGCACCAATAAATTTTCAGCTTTATGTGGTGAAGAAATGAGAATTGGAACAAAGGAGAACAAGGCAACAACGAGTACATATAAAGAAAAAATATATATATTAACATAAGCTTCAAATTATACCTTCCTGAAAATATACAGGAACCGTGACCTGTGACAATGATAATACAATAAATATCAGTTATGTAAATATGGCAACAACTTGAATGTGAGATTTGTGAATGCATGGTTTTTTCTAACGTGTAACAGATGAGTCAAGAAAATGACCAATAAAAAGAGAAGCTGTAAAAATAGCAATAATAAGTAGAATGGCCAAAAATTAATTTGCAATTTTAATAAATTTAATTTTGAACCAAATGAAAAACAATAATGCGTAACCAGAATTAAAGAAACTGCTCTTAAAATTTCTTTGATGTAAAGCTAATGACTATGGAGAGCCAACAGACCTAATATTTTTTTTTCAAGAGAATAAAAGGCAAAAAAAATGGCCATATTATGGCATCTATAATTTCAACAGATGGTTGAGACTATCTTATGTATGAGAATATTTGAATATCACAATCTTATACATCTGGTCTAAAATACTTCTCCCCCAAGGGTGCAAAGTTGAGACTATCTATAGTTTCATAAGAATCCACACTGCTTGTATCCATCATTCTTCAAATCTAGTTATAGTGTGCTACATGCGCAAGGGTGCAAAGTTTCCATGTATTTTTTCATTATCTCCATACATATATTCTAATTTTTTCAAAAAAATTATTGATACTTTTCTATTCAACAGCACATGTAGATATGATTTATGAGTATGTAAAGAAACACTATTTACTTGGGTTTGTAGTGGTGACAGAGGCAACTCCTTTGAAATCACAGGTCCCCGCAGATTTAGCCATCTGCTGATAATATGCATTGATAGCATATGTAGCATGGGAAGCTACATTATTTGGTTCATAACACGGTTGACCCTGCAGCAAAGGCGAACAATCCACCTTCCCCGGTCCACAAGCCCAATCGAGTGCTGCCTGAAGCATCTTTGAATCAGCATTACTCTTGGCAACACAAAAAGTTTGTTTTGTTGTATCATTTGCAAATACAGTACCAGAATTAGTCAAGTGTAAGGTATACACTTGAGCTCCATTAGCATAAAACAGCCCCCAATTATTCTCAGACACTGGACCCGATTTCAAGTCTTCATTATAAAGCTCATAAATATAAGTGTTAACTGCAATTCCAGGTTGCTTGGGAGTCCCACTATTGTTAAGGACATGCCTGATCAAGTTACTATTGTAAGTGTTAGCATTGTCAACGGTTGCATCCGGCTCAGATGAGTCACCTTTGGAGGGCCATCCTGACTCGGTGACTAAAATAGGGATGTTGGTAAACTTCAAATATGACATAGCAAAATAAGCAGCATCAACAATTGCATCAAAGACATTAGTATAATGCAGGAGGGTGTTGGAATCAATAGCTTCCTTATTCGGAGGCAAGGGCCGGAACAAAGCATAGTCTAGAGGGACTACACCATTGGATTGCATGTAATCATAATAAGGGTACACATTGAGCATAAGATATGAACCTGTTGATTGCAAAAATTTAAGCAAGGGAACCATGACAGGGTCCCATGTTTTATTGAAAAATGCTTGAGAAGGCGGGAAAGAGTCAAGGATGACAGAAGAAGAGTGTGGAGTAGAGACTTTGATTTGCTGGTCAAGATTGGCTGCAACTAGCGCAGCTTGAATGAATTTTAGTGCTGAGACTAGGACAGGAACTGCATTAGGGAGGGAAGTTAGAACTTCGGATCCAACAGCTATGGCAGTGATGTTGGTAGCAGGAACATGTGCTATGACATTGCGTGCAACCCAATTTGCGGCTGTGGCATTGGACTGGCCAATGCCTAGTATCTGATCATTGGGAACAGAAACAATTACACGGATTCCTGTGTTAGCGAGTGCACGAAGCATGGCTCTGTCAGCATCATAGAGTCTAACATGTTGGATACCTTGAGCCTTAAGAAGGGAAACAACCTCTGTTGGACTTGGCATGTTGGTGACATCTGTACCAATGTTGACACCAATGAATGCAGCTGCAGAGAAAAACACCAACAAGTGAAGGACTGATGAAAACTAAATCATCCAACAGAAACAGGTCTTTATTTTCGAAGCAGTGAGTCAAAGTTACCATATGACTCTGATGAAATAAAACTGTGAATTAGAGATATAACAAGTAATGCAAATGCAGAAACCATCCAAAAGAAATATAAAGAGAACTATGAATCTGTCTATATGTTACAGCAAATATCAATATGTGAAAGGATTTCTTTTCCCACTCTTCAAATGATTTCAAACATGTAGCTCTTTAAGCTCATCACCGCATGTAACTTAATGATCTTCAATTACTTACAAGATCAGTTGGGAATAAATCCTTAATCTCAATTTACGGCAAATCAAACAATGCAGTTAAATTTGCACTAAATTTTAAGAGACGGATGCTAAAGCCTTAAGTTAACAACCTTCAGAAACAAAAATAAAAGGATTATTGGGACAATAAGCAGAGGGGCTGAACTAAATTATTTTTTTCCCCACTATGATTTTTTAATTTGCAATATTAAAAAGGAAAAACATATAGCTCATTATGTTCAGTATCTTTATTGGATAAAGGAGATAAAATTGTTTAAAAATGAAAATTCAATTCAATAGCCTTATTAGCAAAGAATAATAATGGAAGAAATCCATTTTTTAAGAAGACACATCCACATTGAATCAAATTCATAAAAATGTCAAAAACATAATAGATCTTTCTATTGATATAACCAATTTTGGTAATTAAAAATACTACTTGTTTCTATCTCCATGGATTGCAGAGTACTATGCTCATATTGGCAGCATTTTGGGGTGGGGATAAACCTAAACCCTATGGTGTAAGACTAATAATCCTCCTTTGGAATTGGTTGCCCCTAGCCACAAGGTGCTTTCAGTGGATTATAAACACTACAAGTAAAGTCCACCCACATAAAAACTAGTTTTGGCATTTGAGCCATACCTCTTGGTCTGCACTGGTAGTATTTACTTTGTATCTTAGTGCAATAAGAATATTCAGTCACAGAGGATAACCCTTGTGGACAAATAGTTTTATACCAACTGGATAATGAAAATTCAATTAATAGCCTGAATAATAATACAAAGGAAATCTCAAAACCATATTCAGGTTCTTTTTGTTAGTAATACTAATGAATGGCACAATCAACTGGCCAGGGGGATAATGTGTGTCACAAATATAAATATTACGGTCCATGGACGTTTCTCCATTTTTTAAGGATGTTATGATTCAAGAAAAGGATAATTATTCACTTATTTATAATCCAGGTAAATTTACCTATCTACTTGTGAAGACAGACAGCTATTACATTTAGCTATGGGCTTCAGCTCCACAAGTGAGAATACTACAATAACATAAGAATGAAGCAGAAAGGATACTATATAATAAAAAGAATAAAGCAGAGATAGAGTCCAATTGTTCATCTTGCTAATGCACAGAGACTATAATAATAACCTGAATAGTTAAAATTTTATGGTTTATCATGAACCATGACAAAAATCTAGATTAGTGTACGTGTCACCCCATGTGTGTTTCTTGTGTCTTATCTGTAGAGTCGGGGTACCACATATTACATTACATATTCAAAAATTCATTTTTGATTATCAAGTTTAAATTTATAATGTTACATTTTCCAGGGAAAATGCAGAGGTTAGAATGATGTACTTTGATTATCAAGTCTCATGGAAGCTACGCCAAAAATGTTACTTATAGCATGTTTGGTTTAGCTTAATTAGACTATAGAGAAATATGTTAAGGGGTTCTAGTTGAGTTGGTTGAACAAGATGGGTGAGTTGTTGTAAAGTCCTGACACCATTTTCAATTGTTACAGATAAAAAAAACTATAGAGAAAAAAAACACTTATTTTTCAAAAGTTTTCTTTAAATATTAAAAAAGAAAAATTGAGTAAGTTGAATCAAACATTATACCACCACCATCTCCATTCCTGAGTAAGGGTATTTTAGTCCATGACATTTTTTTTTTCACAAAAAATGTATTTAATGCCAACCGCAAAAGAACTGGGTGATGAGTTGGGACGCAATGACATTATTCCCAAAACCCCACTAAAAGACGGGAAGGACAGTGCGGAGATTCTACAAAAAGGAAAAAGAAAATAAATACTATTTTCTTACAAAAGAAAATCTCCTTTAGAGAAAGAAAAAATTAATTAAAATACCTAATTACAGAACCGTTTCCCAAACTTTCTATTTGAGATTTGTCATGCTCATGTAGCAAGGTTATACCTTTATAAATTATGATCCCTTTGGTTTAAAAGAAGGAAAGAGATGTAAAAGTGAATTAAGATGAAAAAAGGTGAAATATCTAAAATAAAATAGAGTATAAAGGTGTGGAATTCATATCAATATTTGAAGCTTTCATCTCACATACATCTAAGTGCAATTAAACTAAACACTACCTTCAGCTCAATTCTATTCCTTCTTTCTTCTCAACGCAGGCATATCATTTACTAATGAAATCAAATAATTATATCAAGACCCATAAATATGCCTACCATGCCCAAAATACTACATTGTAAAAAACATTATCATAATAACCACAAGAAATTCATGTAAATTTAGGAGAAATTATATGGTCTCGGATCCTCATATGCATATAGTCCCAACAAATCTTCACACCATATATAACTAAAATTTTCAATTTACCGAAAAAGAGATAACAACACTCCATTAGTGTCAATGTGTCATGTGGAGATGGATTAAGATCATAATAGTGATTGAAGGATATAATAATTCCTCAGAATTCACCCGTTAATAAGACAGTTTCTTTCAAATAGTCACAAATTTGGTACTGAGATCCACTATAAATACTAAAAGGGACCCACAATCCCACATATTAAATGTAAATCACGTGAATTTCACTTTACAACAAGCTCACGTGACTTTCATCTTACAACAAAGTGTGTTAGAAGAAGAGTGATAACATGATTTTCAGATTCTTTTCAACGAGTTATTGGTTCGAGTCTTAAATTCGATTTTCTTAAACAACATCTTAGATTTAAGTTATTGGCAAAAATTATTCATTAGTAAAAACTGATAGATATTTCATTAATATATGGTAAAAAAATAAATGTCACTTTTAACTAAGGAATGGGGGGAAGAGAGAGAGATGCAAACCCACGTGGAGAATCATGAACAGGACAATGAAAAAATAGCACAACTTTCATAGGTGAAGTGGGTACACTGATAGAAGAACGAAATCCATATAATGAGGAAAAAAAAAACCAAACAAAAAATAGAAGCCAAGGAATACTACTTAACCAAAACCATTAGACATTATGAAATGGAAAACCCATTAGATAATACACAGTTCATTAAGGCCACGGAATACCAAAGAACATATAAGTAGAAACTGAAAATCACATAAGGGAAACAAAGAAGGAACAAAAGAGAAACACTTACCTCCATGAGCAGGCAAAGCTATAACAACAAGCAGGTAAAAAATCATGGGCACAGCCATTAGAACTTCCTTAGAAAAAAGCCACTATAACTATAAACAAAAAAAATAAAAAAATAAAAAAATAAAAAAAACTGATTCTAGCTCCACTGTGGTGTGATTTCAAAAAACCCCAGAATAGAAAAAAATCAAAAGGGCTAGGAAACTTGGAAGGTTCTACGGAGAGCGAGGGAAAAAACAAAGAAAGGTTGCAGCTTTTGGAGGCTTTGAAGAGATGAGAGAGAGAAAGTGGTGGGAAATAGAAACTTTCTTGTGTTGTGATGTGAGGGAGAGGTTTTAGTTCTTGTCGTGGTCAAAGCTCAGAAGAGGAGGGACTTGGATTTTGTATGGATCCTCGCAACCAATGTCTTAAAAAGAGTTCATGAATAAAAAAATATTTTTTAAAGGAATAATTTTTTTATTAAAGAATATAATATAATAATGTTATATTATATTGATAGTTTAATGAAATGAGTTAATGATATCTTTTATAACGTTTTTATTTTCATTTATTAATTAAGACCTGTTTGGCTCCTCTTAAAAAAAACTGTTTAGCTCAATTTTTTTTAAGTAATTTTTTAATAAAATAAAAGTTGCCCCAAACACTTTTATGAATTTTTTTTCAAAATTTAAATGACTTAACTTTCATCATAGAAAAAAGGGAAAAGGGGACACATTTTTTAGATTATATGATTTTTTTTTTACCAAAAGACCGCTCTCATCAAACAAGTTAGTACGAATGATTATAGGTAATAAAATTGTTTGTTTAAATATTTAATATAATTATATATTTATGATTCAATCTTGTGATTACCAATAAAAATTATAAAAAAATTACCTATTTCAAAATTATGATAAATAAGTTACTAAAATACAATGTTACATCACAGTTCGTCCTCTTGTGATTACTAATTAAATTAGAAATATTTAAATACTTAATATAATTATATATTTATGACTCAAATTTATGATTATTAATGATATTAAAAACAACTCAAGATAGGATTGATATAGTCAAATTATTTATCAATTTAAAATATTAAGTATTAACTATTTTTTCAATAATACTATTTTATTTAGTGTAAGAAATAAATGCA
>PYAF01004762.1:404681-418902 GCA_007407185.1 Glycine tomentella
ATATAATAAACCAAAGTTTTTTTATCCATGAAATTTGTCTTATTTTCGTCTTTAGCAAAATATATATATATATATATATATATATAATATCTTGAAATGTTAAGTATATACAAAATACTTGGATTTAATTTGTAATGTAATTTCAAAGCTGATTAATTTTGAGATCTATATATGTGCATGCAAAAAAAATAAGTGAAGGTTCTTAATCAAGCAATAAACATTTTGAGAGTTTTACACGTTTGCTTTTAAAATTAAGCATTAATCACTCGACCTAATTTTCTTAATTACTAGAAGGTTCATTTAAAGTACACTTACCTATTTAAGAAAAAAGAAAGAAAAAGAATACATTTATTTAAGGTGAAATTATCGTAATTTAATTTATTAAAAATAAAAGTAAATACACTTTTTACATTTTAGTAATTGGTTGAGTATCTTCCCAATCAATAGGTGACAGACAATAATTTTTTGAACTACGATTAGGTTTTTGTAACGAGGATTCTCTCCAGGAGCATTTTCTTTACCCACATGAATTTTGAAATTGAATGTAATTACACGCTTAAAGAATTCGAGCCCTTTTACATAAACTAATACATGTTCGAATACACTTAATTACTTCAAAGAGAATGCTGACAAAGATTAAAAATAAAAAAATATTACCAACTGTAATTTTCAATACAGTTACATAATAATTTTTAATAAAATTTTCTATTCACTAATTCTTTAATTAATATACTTAAAAACACTAATTTCATTTTAAAACGTTAATAATGCTGTTACTTTATCAGATTAAGCACAAGAAAACCAGGATCAAGTGCATCCCTTGTGATGGTAAACAAAGACCACAATAATGAAATGTTCAAGACATGACATCACATGCTTCTCATTCAACGGTGGAGATTCATTCATTCGTCAACATTGATTGCATGATGGCATACAACGAGGCATGGTCTTAAGATGTTTCCTTATATGCTACTTAGCAACCAAGCATACAACGATGATCATTCACGTTTTACGTCACAAAACGTCACCCATTGCACCCTCTATGAACACACACCATGCTTTCTTATGTTTTGCTTCGCGGTTGTGTTTCGTTGAGCAAAAGTCAAACAGTTTTAAGAACAAGTTAAAGAGCTTCGCAAGCCTTCCATTGCAATCCAAACCCTATTTTCTATATTTTGTGTGATGTATTATAAAAATTCAACTAGGCATGTCAAGGGCTAGAACTTAGAAGGGGCCCACACGTTTTGGTTATTTTATTTAGATTTTGTGCAACATTTTATTTTATTTTAGTATGAATTACATATATCTTTCAAGATATTTACTCTTATTATAATTAAATAACACGATTATGAATGACAGAATTATTTTTTTAAGAATTTAAAGTAATTATATATCTAAAGTTTGAAATATAAATCACTAATTAAGCTAACTGAGCATTTTATAATTTATTTGTCTTATTTCTGTTGGTTATTATTAGGAAAAATTCTAAGTTCCACATCGATTAGAGATAGCGTCAAGATAGAATATATTACATATAACGTCAAGATAAAGATAGCGTCAAGATAGAATATATTAGGAAAAATCCGTATTTATATACTATCAAGTGCGTAGATTTTTTTTTTAAAAAGCGCATAGATCAATTGATAAATATTAGGTTGTTCTAACTTAATGATAATATTAAGTTTGAGTCTTATATATCTAATTACATTAATATTTGATAAGAAAATTTGTCACCTATGATAATTTTATAAAATTTGAATAAAATTATATTTTCTCTTCTTGAAATATTTGTCATCTAGATAAAAAAAAAATCTCAAATTTATATTCAATGTATAAATGACTATGAGTAGTATAGTACGAGTAGAAAGCCTATCAAGTTCAATGTTGAATAAAATAAAGGAAGCTTTAGCGGAATTTATTCCGAATCATGTGGTAGGGTTTGATTATTGCCTCTTAAATTTGGAGGGGACGTCATATGGCTCATGTGGCAGCATTGGCCACCCATTGGTTCACGCGTAGGCATTTTAATTCTTGCACTTAACCTCCCTTTTCGGATTTCGATCTAGACATTTTAATCAGATTGTTCATATTTTCCATCTCATCTGCATTAATCACGAAATATTGTCAACACGTGTAATGTGAATGTCAATTTTAAACATAAAATGAAAAAAAAAAAAAAAGATTCGGTTCATGTGCGAATCACCTCACAAATCTTAAGAATTTAAAATAATAATATCAAATTTTGTTGGGAAAAAAAAATTAACAATTCAGTTCACTCTTTAGTCTTCAGATATCCACTTCATAAATATTATATCACCTGAAGATTTAAGTAGCTAGCCTGGAATCACTCATTTTCAGTGTTTTTATTTGGTGTTGCATACTCCCTACCCTAGCTCTTCGTGGTCATTGTTGAAAATTAGAATGGAAAACTCACGATTCAATCTTTAAGTCTGTCTAGTTCTTAATTACTAAAGATGGATTTTCCAGTGGATTAATCAAACTCGAGTCACTCATTGAACTTAACACTTTTAAATTTTAATTATAATTTATAAAGTAATAATACACTTTTTTGGAAGATAAATTTAGAGTTACAATAATTTATTATGAAATTTACAGTTAAGATTTTAGTAGTTTTATAATTCAATATTATATTTGCTATCACTACTAGAAAAAAAAATATTAGAGAAGGACAAAATCTGTCTCTAAATTGTTAAAATAATCCATCATAAAACATAATAGTGACAAAAAAATTGACGGACCAAAATTTGTTATTAAAAGGGACATCATAAAATTTTAGTGAAGAAAAATTGATTCCTCACAAAATTGGTATGAAACAATTTCATAACAATATCGTCACAAATTGTAAAAATTTAATTAAACTAAAAGCATATAGATTTGTCGCAAATAGCTAAGAATATATTTCACCATTATTGGTGACGGATAATGTAAATCACTAATAATTTTCATCAAAATTAGCTATGAAATATATATCTATCAAACAAATATGAAATATATATTCGTCACAATTTATAGCAAATTTGTATGAGAGACTTGTGGTATGTCACTATTAGTTATAAAAGTAATCTCTCTCTAATAGAGAAAAAGATATAGTATTTATCATTAACAGTTAGAGCATTTATCCTTCTCTAATATAGAGGGAATCAAATCTCACTCTTTTTGCATGCTATTGAATTATTTCATAATATTTGTCCCAGGTTTTAAATATTTATCTCAAATAATTTTATACAAAAATATGTTCCCAATTTTAATAAATGTAATTTTTAAATAAAAATTATTATTTTATAATATTAATTTAATAACATTCAACAATAACAATTCTATACCAATATCAAATTTCATCTACTAATAATAAACATTCAATAAGTAAAGACCAATTTCAACATAATAATCAAAGTTAACATAATAGAAAATTTCAACATCATCTACCAAGTTTAACATAGTATTAATCAAGTTAACAAATACAATCTACTATTCACCAAGGTTATCTAATTCATTATTCTTTTGTGGGTTATATTGGTTTGTAAGATCAGAAGGTGGAGGTGGAGGAGGGGGACGATAACATGGAGGCATAAAACTGTTCTAGCAATATACATAAAATTAGTTAGTGCCTACAAAAAAGCATACAAAAATTAGTGCATAAAAGAGCTAATAATAACAAATATTGACTCAATAACCTAGTTTGAATCTAACTCTTCATAAGTTTCATCATTGTCATCCTCACTAAGCTTATAATATTCTTCTTGATACCATTTATTTTCGTTAATTTCTGTTTCACCACTTTCACTGTACCAAATACAACGTAAATTTCCCAGAAATTTTAAGTTAAGAATATTATATTTCTATATATATCAATATCCTGGAGTTAAAGTTAATTCAGTTACCATTTAAGTTTGATTCTTAGTAAAAATAATTTTTGACTAAACTTTACTTTTTTTTTTTTTTTTTGTAAATTCCATATTAGTAAAAATCTCTTCTCTTAATGAACGATGAATTAAAAAAAATGTTATACATGCTCGCGATGGCTTATTTTCATATTAATGAAATATAAACTTGCATTTACATAAAAACGCGATATACACAGTTTTTATTATATTCAAATTTTTTAATTACGATGAAAATCAGTTGTAAAGCTGATTTTTTTAAAAATAACCTTAATTTCTGAACTCACACATCATCTACAAATACAATTCTACATTGCCAGCTAAAATCAAACATCCAAACTTCTTAAAAAATTAACATTCTCATATTACTGCTTGGTTCTTTGACTTATAAGAATGCGAGACCCTATCGACTATTTCTAATCGTCAATGGTACGTTATATATTAGAATTTTTCAAAAAGTTTTTTAGTTGAAATATATATTAAAAAAATTATAATAATTGTGTATTTTTCAAAAAAGTAAAAAAATTAAATTAGTTAATTTTTTTTTATTTTCAGATAAGAAATCAAAATTTCAGAAAAATCTCAAATAAATTATATCATATAATTTAGTACTTAAACAATCGAGTTTTTATATTACCCGAATTTGTATAGAGAATCATTGTCGGCGTCAAAGTATTTTATTTTTGTCAATTAAATTTTAATTGGAATACGTAGAAAGTATAGAGATTTTAATACAGTCTTAATTATAATTATAATTTACGATATAACTAAATATTGGTAATTGTATTTTTCGTAATAATTAATTATTTTAAAGTCATGTCTAAAATAATTTGTTACTAGTTGAATTTAATTTACATTTACATATCAGAATTAAATTAATATATATATATATATATACACACACATATTAACTGACATATTATGTATGTTATGAGTAGTTTTAAATTCAATAATAATACAAATATAAATTATAAATATTTCAAATCATAAAATAAATATACACATTTAAGGTAAATTGATTTAAAAATCAAATGGAAAGTTCAAAACTATAAAAAATATAATTTACAAAAGGATCTAAATTCAACTTTTTAAAGTATTAATACCACAATATTTCAAACGTACTATAGTATACTAAGTGATTTAGATGTTCTAAATAATAATAAAAAAAAAAAAAAAAAAACGTTAGGAAGCAAGTGTGAACATGGAAGAAGCTGAGCCAAGGCAGCTACGAACAAAAACTACCACCACCAAGTCACCAACCTAGCTAAAGCTGCGAGAGTGTTTTGACGAAAATGAAATTCAACGAAACCTGCCGCAGCAGCTACATACATAACATCATTAGCGCACATTAGTTTAATGGAAAATTCGAAGCTTTCAACAGCAAGCCTCGTGCGAGACGGTGGAAATATTGATGATGGAAACAGGTAATGAAAATCTCTGGTGTTGTTAGAATTAGGTTGAATTGAACCAAGTGGATAAAGTTGTATATAGCAACTTTTTTATTTTGAAAAGTGATGGGGCATGAAAACTATAACAGGGTCCCCACCCCTTTTATTTATTTAGTTTTTAACAATTTTCGTTGATTTGATAAGAAAAACATTTTTTTAATACTTTTAACTTGACTTGCCGTTAGAAAAATATGTTTTATATTTCTGTAAACATAATGCTTTATTATTTTAATTTGGATTTGTTTGATTAGTAAAAAATGATGATACTGAATAAAGTTATATTTTTATTTCACATTTAATTTAAAATATATTAAAAAAACAACACACAGAAAATAGATAAAGGCACGACAAAATCTTTAAATTTTGTTATTCAAAAAATCATGAGATTAAGATGTGATATAGCTTATAATATTTTGATTTTTACTCATAAGACATATTTTAAGAGATGATAGATCTATTTATTCTATCAATAACATAAACAAACATATATGGTGTATCAATGACATATATATCCCTATTTATATATTATTAATAATTGAAAAAATACTAACCAACTAATGTAATTATTTTAAAAAACACCATATTGATATTATATATTTTAATAAATTTTATATTATTTTACTTGTGTTATTTATTATTTGATAAATGATATACAAAATAAAAAATATTTTATATTTTTTTCCTCTCTATAAAATCAAATAAATCCTTTCACTTTATATAATATATACATTTATTTATTATTATAAATACATCAATATATATTTATTTTTATATTCATATGTCTACGTAAGCAGATTTCAATCTACTATTATGCCGAAGATCAAAATAGGTGACAACAAATGTTTTAGAATAAGAATTCAATTTTTTTTATAGGAACTAAAACAATTATAATCAAATTAGTCTACCAAAAAATTAAAATAATGTCATGTGTAAATAATTTATTTATTACTATATCATTATTTGACGAATTAAAGCTAATAATATATAGAGATTAAAAATAAGCATTTTAGTGATATTAATTAACATGTGCAGTAGAACGTAAAATAAAACATATAAAAAAAGTAAAGTAAAAAAAAAAGAGACAAATAGGAAATACGAATCGCACGTATTTGAAAATAAAGAAAAAGAAAGAGAAAGAAAGCAATATTTGCAGGCTTCCTAAATAAGTGCCTTCCACACCACGGATCTTACAGCGTGTATGTGTGTGTGTGAGCTGTGCTTAGACGCTCCTCTATTTAAGGACACCATCTTTTCTTCTTTTTACTTTCTTCTTCTACCTAGCTATGTATCTCTATTCCCCTCTCTTTCTCTGAACCTTCTTCTTCTCTCTTTCACATTAACATAAGAAATAAGACACACGCACACATACCCATCAAACACAAACACATACACATACACACACACATACACACACATATCTGCTTCTTGTAGAACAAGTTAAGCTTGTTTTGTTTTGTTGTTTGCTTAAGGATTAATCAATCAATTATCTGATGATGGAAGAGCCGGTTGTGGTTAACAAAGGAGATTATGATCATGATCATGATCAGCCTTTGGATTTGCCTCCAGGTTTCAGGTTCCACCCCACAGATGAAGAGATCATCACTTGTTACCTCACAGAGAAAGTCCTCAATAGAGCCTTCAGTGCAACTGCTATTGGAGAAGCTGATTTCAACAAGTGTGAGCCTTGGGATTTGCCCAGTGAGTACTTCGATCATTTTCTTTTTATTTTGACTTTTGTTTTTGTTTTTATCTCAATTTGATGATAATTGATATTGTTGTTAATTATTTGTTAATTACCATCAATCATCTTTCATTGTCACCTTGTGAGTGGTTAATTATTATTCATTGATCTGAATTTGTTATTTTTTTTTATGGGTATGTGTGTGTAGATAAAGCAAAGATGGGGGAGAAAGATTGGTACTTCTTTTGCCAAAGGGATAGGAAGTACCCAACAGGCATGCGAACCAATAGAGCAACCCAATCTGGGTATTGGAAGGCCACTGGAAAAGATAAAGAGATTTTCAAAGGGAAGAACAACCTTGTTGGGATGAAGAAGACCCTTGTTTTCTATAGAGGAAGAGCTCCAAAGGGTGAGAAGACAAATTGGGTTATGCATGAATTCAGATTGGATGGAAAATTCGCATGTTACAACCTTCCCAAGGCTGCAAAGGTAAATACTAATTACTAATTAACTACCTCACTTTCTCTCTCTTTTGCTTCTTTTTTTTATGACATTTTTTCTATGGATTTTGAGGAAGCTGAAAAATGGTTGAGATTTAATTAATAATCATGGTTTTTTTCTTTCTCATCAATCTCCCTGGCTTTTAAATTAATCACCAATTTTTAGAAAAGTGCCTTTTGTGTTGTTTTGAGAGTTTTTTCTTTCATGGGGGTGGTCCTCTAACATCGTACCTTTTGCTTTATTTAGTTTCAATTGTTAAGATTCTAATAACAGTTACCTTTTTCCGTTTTTTAATTTTTTTCTTAGGGGTTTTTTTCATTATTTCAGGATGAATGGGTTGTGTGCAAGGTTTTCCACAAGAGCAACACTACTACTACAGATGTTAACAAAAGGGTACTCCCAATAATTAACCCTGGCTTTCTGAGAATGAACTCAAGTAATGGAGAAGATCTATTATTTGATTTCTCTTCTCTCCCACCTCTCGTGGATCCTCTCTTTGACCAAATCTCAAACAAGCACATTGACAATGATTTCAAGGGTACTAATAACACACCTTCCTCTTCATCAGCTAAACTACCACCATCAAGTAGCTACTGTCTTCCCAATTTCATCAACAACAACAACAACAACAACAAGAATCAGCAAATGCTTATGATGAAGCCAGAAGAACACAAAATGTATGAGATTCCCACCAACAACTATGCCTCCACCAGCCAAGTGAATTTCACTACTACTAATAACCCAATGGGAATTAGCACAAGCAATAATAATACCCTTCTTTCTCAGCCTCAAATTCGAACCCAAAATTCAACCTCAGTACCCTTCAACATGTTCCAAGATTATTATAATTATATGCACCAAGGAAAACAGTGCAAGATGGAGCAACTCTCCATTAACAGTACTAAGAAACAGCCCGTGGTCAGTGCCTCTCAAGACACGTGCCTCAGCAATGACACTTCCTCGGTGGTTTCAAAGCAAGACAATAACATGGGAAGGAACAAGGCATTGTACGAGGATAATTTTGAAGGTCCTTCATCAGTTGCTACTAGTACTATCCTCTCAGATTTGGAATGCCTGTTGGATGATTACTGAAGAGTAACTGAAAAACCTGATGCATGAAGAGAGAGATTAAAGCAAGTCAATTTGTTGATTTATGGTTTTTTATATAGTTACTACAACATACCATATATTTTCTGATTTTAGGCAGTCATATATACAGATATATGTTATATAGTAGACATGGAAAAAGTTCTGGTGGGATTATAGATTTATGATTGATTGATTAGATTATCCAGGGTCTTGTTAAAGTTAGGTTTATATTTCGTAGACCAAGGAGAAGGATTCGATCATGTTCATGTACATTTTTCTTTTGTTATATAATTAGTGGGTTTGTTTAATTAATTATTTTTTTTCCAGTTGCATTTGTATTAGTTCTATAAATTGTGCTTGTAATGAATCTTGTTTAATACTTTCAAGTAATTATATAGGCTCTTGTTAATGAGTATTTTTCGGAAATTAGTTAACAATTTAAAAGAAAATATGTTTATTGTAAAAATCATAAAAGAGTATAGAAAAAGTCATCAATAACATAATTATATATATCATAATTTTTTTTAGTTCCTTAACTAATGTCTTAATTAACACATTGGTTAGCATTTTCCACACACATAATATATATATATATATATATATATATTGTTTATTTATTCTTTTTGATATTCCAAACAAGTTTAATTTGTTAATTACGACCCGTTTCAAGCCCTTAATGACCTTCCTGCGGCACAACGTATATTTTATGCTGTTTGGAATATTATTTCTGTGTGACATCCCACCAAGAGTGGGGAGAATTAATTCCCGAGGAAATTGTGCATTTTTTTCTTCTCAACTTTTGAATTTAAAGGTTGTGGCTTCCTAGCTAGTGCTTCCCACCAAGGCATGACTATTGTTGTCCTATTAAAGTTTTCAAGTACCCCGAAAGATACATGTTAGCTCCTGATATATGTCACTTAATTTTGTGTAATTAAGTTCATATATAGTTATTAAGTGAATTAGCAATTAATTAATTGAAAAATGACACATTGTTAAAAAAAAATCATGGTGTAAAAATAATTGAACAAATAGGTGTAGGAGTACATACACAGATCATATTTAAATTGTAAAGAAATACTACTCGGTACTATTAATCGAATTATTAATTATATTATAAGGGAAGTAATGAAAATTAAGTAAGGGTGAATGTGAAGACACCACCAATTATTAGAGAGCAGTAATTAACCAAGTTGATGAAGCACGTGAATAATTCCCTGAATCCGTGCAGAAGATGCCTCTGGTGGTAGAATTTCCAGAATATTTTAGAAAAACACACACTAATAATTACAAAACTGTTTTAGTGACCACGACGACAACAACAATAGTGGGTTTCTTGACTGCCCCTTGAATCTTGTGTCCAAAGAAACCTAGTCACCACATGTCTACCTACCCAAATACTCCTTAGTTTGAGTTGTTGTGTTGAATCTGTTTTTTATGACATTTGTGCAAAATATACATGTTTCGTACACATACGAATAATGTACATGTCTAGTGAGTATAAATTGTACCTTGCTCAAGCTATCTATCAATGACCATGTATATATATAGTATGTATATACTTAAATTAATTTCTATGTGTATGTATAAACGTGGTGTCTAGTATATATTTTCTTTCCCTTCTTTTACCCATATTTTGTGTAGGTTTCGCTTAGGCACATAATTGAGCCTAAAGTGATAAGATCGTAGGAAGAGAACAAAACTAGAAATACATGAGTACGAGAAGAAAGAAAGGGATAAGAGGGAAGGATTTAAACGCAATAGGGTAAAAAGGGGTGTGAGAATTAAGGATCATATTTATATGGATAATAGGATATATAGAAAGTACGGTGCAGGTGGCCAAGGAATGGGGTAAGGGCATGCTAGCTATCAAATATTGGAAGAAAAGAAAGGTTCATCATTCTCGTGATGAGTATGGAATTTTTGGGGGGTTTCAATTTTTTTTCATTTGATAAATAATAAAATGGGAAAAAAGCATGCTAATGCACATTCCTTTCCATTCAAAGCAAAGCGTTCATTGTGGTTTTATGCTTGTGGGAAACTTAACCGACCTTTTATATATACATGGTTGAGACTTCTTCGGCTCCTTTTGTTTTTTTGCACTACTAATTGATCTTTGGCGTTTTTCTTTCCCTTTCTTTCATGGGGAAAAAGGAGTGAAAAAATGGAAAGGTTGAGAAAGTGATTTAGGGGAAGCAAAGGAATGAAAGAGAGAACAATGCTTATCCATCTAAAAAGGGTGAGGAAGGACAAAAGAAATTAAATTAAATTAAAATGGAAAATGGAAGTAGTATACACATTTACATGCTTGTTTCTGAATCTGAAAACCCTTATTTGTTGCATGAAAACAAGGGGTGTTGGGGGCTCACCAACCAATGAGGAGCCTCCATCAAATAATCATCAGTGTTCCAATGAAAACGATGTGGCTATAGTTATAATCTCATCATGTCACCTTTTTCTCTTTCTTTCTAAAATTCAGTGTCCATTATTCGACTAGGCTCATAAAATTTCATGTCGTGTTTGCTCTTTTTCTTCTCTTCCTATGATTATTCTCATTATTTTTTCTATTTTTAATGTTTTATTCTAATTTGTTTTTTAAAATTGTGATGGAAAGCTTGACCACATTCAAATGTATTCTAGAACTAGAATATATTCTGTTTAGGTACCTCACCTAATAAGCATATATGTTTAATTAGTTTATTAGGTTTGGGATAACATTCATTTTTTATATGTATATAGAAATTGGATAACATTCTTAAAGCATTCACTTTCTAGTATTTTTAATAGTTTCGATAAATACAAAATTTGGAGGTCCCATATATACTCATAGCATGTTACTGAAAAAAGGCGCTTTTATATAGCTTTTGTACAATAATTTTGTATATATAGAAGAAGATTATATACAATAGTTTTATATATTTATTTTACAATTGAAAGATATGAAAAGAAATAAGAGAGGCTTTGTTTTTCTAAGCTTTTTCATAAACAATTATATAGAGAAGAAAATACAAAATAAAATGAATAGCATTTCCATATCTCCTATGAATTAAAATCAATTTATATCAACTTTTTAGAAATTAGATGAGTGAAATTTTATAAAAAATTAAACTGTATATATGTTAATGAAAAATTAATTAGTTTTAATTTTTTCTTTTCTGTTCCTAATGTTTATGAATAAATTTATTTATAAAATCACAAAAATATGATATAAGATAAGTAATGTAATAGATATTAATAAAAGAAAAAAATATCATAAAAAATGTTTAAAATAGTGACTCTCATGAAATACATGTTTCTGGCTTATATCGTCTATTACAGTACCAGGAGAATCTTTTTGTCCATGATAATACGAAGAAGTTGGCATAAAGACTTTTTACCTTCGTACAGATTATCTCCGTCCCACTTAGCTAGCATTCCTTTTCTTTACACTGTACAAAAGTTGTCATTATTAATTAATAGATAAAAATATTAAGGTTAATATTTTTTTAATATAACTTTTAATACATGTACACCCGATTGAGTCTAACGTCGAGTTATTCTAGTTTGATTATGAGTAGTTTTGAGTTCGAGCATTGAGTATATTTATTATACTTACATATTTTAGTATTTATTTTACTTTTTTTAGTTTAAAATTTTGTTTGATTTAAATTCATGTAATTTCACTACTAACATATGTTTAGTGTTTTAAATATACTGGAAATTTACTAACTTTTAATGTTTAATTGTAGTCAAAGAATAAGTTTTGAAGACTAGATAAAAAAGTTATATTGGAGGAACAAGTTAAAACACCTTTTTGGAAACAAGTTTTTAAGGCAAATTTTTATTTAGTTTGCTACTATTATCTTGAGTCTTATAAGCGTGGGAGAATTGAGGCTTAGCCTTGAAAGTATCATAAAGCTCCTTTAACTGTTTTTCTTTCTAGACTAAGCATGGAAAAGTTAAGGCTTGGCCTCAAAATGCCAGAAAGCACCCCCTAATGCTCACATTGTTAGGGAATGTTGAAGTTGCGTTAATAAGTCTAATAAAAGAAATTTTGACCTAATGAAGGGGGATTTGAATCATTGACTGTGGGACTATTTCTTAGGCATTGTGTGATGATTGGAAAGCTCTGATTTGGTGTCCATGGCTTGCTCATTAAGTTTCTTTATTTTTGCACCATTTTTACTTCCTCTTTCATATATGAGAGTAATTAAGTTCACCCTTGTTGGGATTTGATGTTACTAGCTAATTATCATGTTAATTAGATTTTAAACCTGTGTGGTACAAAGGTTTAATTAAATTATATATATATATATATAGTATTTATAAAAAAGATATGTACTCGATAATATAATTTTTAAAATATTTAGTAACATATTAAATATAATTATATTAAAATTAAGGAAGATAGTTAATTATATTTTTTATTGGGGAGAGGTTGTGTTAAAAAATACTAGGAAAATTAAAATTTATTTTGATTTGTTTTTATCCAAGTAATAATAATGATATAATATCTAAGTAAAATTTGTAAATTAAAAAATAATTATTTAATTTGAGGATTTATTTTTGTTATTGTAAATACTGTGTTCGCATGTACTTGAATTTTGTGTGTTTATAATTAATAAGTTTTAAATATTTTTATTTAAAATATAATTTTATTTTAAAATGATATTTTTAATCATTTTGAAGATATTAGTTTTAATTATGTGAATCCGTTGAAGCTTTCAATTAGTTAATTTCGTTATGGCTTAAATTGAATACTCTTTATCTCAACACACTGAGTTTTGTCTGAATTTTTTTAATAAATATATTATAACATCTATAATAGTGTTTAAGATTTGAATAAACCAAAATTAAAAAAACAAAGTATAATAATATATTTACATAATATTTTTTTAAAAAAAAAACTTCATCCTTAAATATTGATTTAAAATGAAATATGATAAAGGACATTTTTTGTTAAATTATTTTTTATATACATAATAATATACTTATTAATTTATACACTTAATTCAAAATAAAATATTATGAAATATTTAAATTTACCCACATATTTACAAAATCATTACCTTTAATTGTTATTTTTACTTGAGAAAAATATTTTAATGTAACTAAGTTAAAAAAAGTAAATAAAGTTGAGAATAGGTATACTCTATTGTTCAATATAAATAATATTAAATTTTTTATTATAAAGTTTTTATATTCATATATGTATAACATATTTAAAATTAAAATAAAATGAAACAATAAACATTAAATACTTTTTTTTTCAAAAATAACTATTGGTAAGAAAACAATTAACATTAAACTATTTTTTTTACCTAAATTTAAATTATATTATTATATCTATAATAGTATTTAATATTTGAATAAAATTTAAAAATAAAGCATAGTATTCTAATAGTAGCATCTAAATTTTAAGTACCGCATGAAATCAAAACAAATTATTATAAATTCTAAATTATACAATAAAATTTGTAAAAAAAACATATATTTCTTTAAAATATTATCATAAAATTATTTTAAATATGTAGATAAATGATATACTAAAGCGAATTAATGTGAGTCATTTGTTCATATATTAATATGAACTTTATAATAAAAAATTTAATATTATTTATATT
>PYAF01004762.1:419002-445657 GCA_007407185.1 Glycine tomentella
TTATTTATCTTCTATCCCTAATTATTAATTTAAAAAAATTATATTATAAAAAATTACTACTTAATATTAAAATTATCAAAAATAATATTCAATTATTAAAATTGTATATATAAATAACATTAATGACAATTACTTAATTTTTCATTATATGCATTTAGGAATATTAAATTCAATTAAGTTTGACAATTATGATAAAATTGAATGATTAATGTGACAATTAGAAAAAAATTCAAGTAAAATTTACTAAACAGTGTAGATAATCTTAGTTATTTATTCAAGTTTATAGGTCAATATTGACGTTTTTATTTAGTACTTGATGCTTTCTTTGAATTGATCTCCCCAACTATTTCTTTATTATTGTCAAAACAGTTTTCTACTTTCTAAGTGTTCATAAAAGATATTATATATATATATATATATATATATATATATATATATGGACTAAATTCATGGCATCCAACCTTGTGATATTAACAGCCGTTATTAACTATTAAGTTTAAAAGGGACTAAATTTAATTTTGTAAAAAAAGAGAGACTAAATTTATTGATTTAAAAATACAAATCTAAAATCAAATTTAACTTAAAATTTAAGGATAAAAACACATTTTTCTTTTAAATTAAATAATATATATTAATAATATAAAATAATTTTTATCCTGTCATCTAATAACAAATTATCATATATAATAAATTTATTGTCTTTTAAATTTGGATCAATTTCATCATTAGTTAAAAATTAAAATAATGACAATTAAAAAATCACCCCAAAACAATACTTACCGGCCTGGACATATTTCTGCACACATAATTAACAAAGTAGTGGCTTTGAGCTGTCACAATAATATTTAAAGATTGTAAAAATTAAAAACCTTGTGAATAATGTTGAATTTTTGTACTTGAATTCTCTCAACAAAAGAAATTTGAACTTCAAATGGCCCCTAAAATTCCCTTCAACATGTTTATGATGGGATCCTTTCTATAATTTTGTAGAATAACTTTCAAAACTAGTAATTTGAAAATAGATATTAGTCAGCACCATTGGCTAGCTACATTCATGTTAGAACTGTTGAACCAGATCAAATTAAATCACATCCCCAATCATATTGTGATCACATTCTACTCTTCAAAAGTTTACATGCCCCTCTATGAATATGATGATTGATGTCTCTCCAAGAATATGAAGCTGGAAATATGATGACAGTATTTGAAATTGCAGACTGCATCACATGATGAGGCCTATGGAATTATGAAGTCTTATGAACATTTTTGATGAGAGTGAGTTGACGCTGAAGGAAAGTTGAGATGTCGGATAAAGGACTACTCTAGGAGATGTGAGATTTTAAATGAGTAATGATAGATTATATTATTTTTGTTGGTATTTGTAATGATAGGTTATATTATTTGCACACATAAAGTAAAATCACAACATAACTTAGCAATATATATGAATCATATTGTAGTAACCAAAATTGCAATCACAACCACAATTTAAAACAATGGTGATGAGCCCAAAGTTCTCATTGGATTCTGAATCCAAAAATTTGCAAATGAAACATTAAGCAATTGGATAATATTTCTAGGCTCATTTGTGATAGTACTGACTGTTGAATTTAGCAATTCCGATCAGTTAGTATATGTTCAATGTGGAGTTGACTTTGCTGTTTTAGTGTCGTGTGACAGAGTGACAAGCTTAATCTACATAAATTTGCGTTCAGTTGTAACTTGAAAAAGGAATTATCAAAGTCATCTTCATGGCAAAGAAACTTCACAAAACAAATTAACAATCAACTAAAGAAATTTATCCAAAATCATGCATATATGTTAACCAATGAACATAATTGAAAGTAAGTGAATGGCTAATTTGGACTTATCCAAAATGTCAACTTTAAAATCCACAATACTACTAAGAGATAACCACTATTCAGTTAACATGACATTCAAACTTACCATCGCACAGTTTGTTAGATATAAGCTATCAACCTATCTGGTGGAAATCCAACTCAATCAACCTAAATCATATTAGAATTCTCAATCTGAAATCAAGATCTAATTATATTTAAGCAAAACAGAATTGCCATTTAAAAATTCATGAGCAAGAATCAAGGGAAAAAGACGAATCTAATTGCATTCAAATTCAAATTAAAGAAAAGTCTCAAGAATCCAAACCATTAGCTCTTTAAGATTCCTTAGTTGGATTACAAAAGTGTAGTCTTCCATGGCATCAGCATGAAGATGATCGAGAAGTACAGGAAGAAAAAGAGAGGTAACTTCTAGAGGAAATTAACGAAAAATGCTAAATGAGGAAAATGAATTTCGATGGTTCCTGTCTTAGAATCAATTCAGCTGCTCTTAACTTCAATTACAAGTCTAATTTGCTTCGTTTGGATTTAGGATCACAGAGTTATACCCAAAACAATGCAATGATCTCTCTGGTTTCCAATAGCCAACTCCTGAGGTCAAAACCTATCAAAATTGTATCATTTCAATGCAGGGCCCTCAAAGTAATTGAAGCTTTATGTATCAAATTTCAATTGGCTGTAGCTCAACATCACTTCTACCGTTCATGTTGTGGCCCAATTCTCCCATCGTGGTCAGGTTCCAATGATAGCAAATAAGCAAAATTATGGGAACAATTATTCCCACTACCTAAATGACTATCGGCAGCACAACTAGTCATAGTAATTTGACCATTCTACCCTTCTTTTTTCCTACCCCCTATAACCCTTCTCCTTTCCTCTCTCACTTTCTCCTTCCTCTTTCACAACATACCCAATCCTTCCCCCTTCCTCTCTCATTTCTCCACCTCTTCTCTTCTCTCTCGTCCCTCACACCACCCAACCTGGTATTGATTTTCTTTTTTATATAATAGAATCATATTTTTTTTGTTTTTCTATGCTTGAATATTTTTGTGTCATATTTGTGATTTTTCATGAATGGTTCTTTGCAGGGAATACATGGATTGAAATACATTTTTTCCCAATGAAGTTACAATGTCTCATGGTTTTGGAAGCATGTTTGATGATAGTCAAAATGACTTTTATCATCCCAATCAATCAAATGAAATGCCTACAGATCATGATGATTTGAGAAATCAACATGAAGATCCTAATAATGGGTTAGACATTGACCCTCTAACCTGATTACCTTGACTTTTTCAATCATTTCACGATTGATGAGATATGTTGATTAGGTGACAAATTGATTTTATATTTGTGTATTTGTATGTTGCGTAAGTAAAGCAAAATATTTTTTTAGATTTTTGCAAATTGAGATGATTTGTTGCGTTGGGTTCGAAATTTAGGAAATAGTATTGGATTTGTTATTGTGATCCATAGGTTGGAAAATGAGAGGAAAATCTATGTTGTACTGGGTTGTGAAAATAGAGGAAGTTACAAGCAATACAAAGATAAGTTAATTTAGAAGAACACTAGAACTAGAAAATGTGCTTGTCTGTTTAAATTAAAGGAGAAGTTTGTCAAAGAGATTGGTTGGAAAATTTTTGTTATTTTTGATGTTTGTAATCACAAAGTTAATGAATCATTGATCGATCATGCGTGTGTTGGTCATTTAAGTAGTGAAGAAAAAACTTTGGTTAGTCAGATGACCAAAAACATGGTGAAGCCTGGTCAAATTTTGTTGACAATAAAGATTAAGATTAAAAAAAATGTCACCCTCATCAAGATTGTATACAATGAATAACAAAAAGATATTGGTGCCAACAAAGGGGTCCAAGAGCGGGGTACAACATCTACTGGAGCTGATATAACACGATCAATATGTATATTGGTTCAGAAGAGTGAACACTTAAGATGTCCAGCCCGGCCCAATAACATCCTTTGACAAGTGGATGACCATTCCTGACATGGGTTATGTCATTGTTAGTCACTATAATGTTGTCTTGGTTTTCTTGTCTATGCTCCAAAGTTAGACTTTCTTTCCGCTCAGGAGTTCGACACCATTTGTGGCACAACACCACCTTGTTTTAATTGGACGTGTTAACGAAAATCACTTTGTACATGTATACAACATCTACTTAAGAAACTTTTTAGTATTGTAAACATATTTTTGTTGTGAAAATGGGAGCAACAAAAAAATAGCATAACAGAAACATGCTTTTGTTGTGTTACTATCAATGTATAACGAAAATGTGTTTCCATTTTGCAAATGGAGGTGAAAATAAAATTTAACATTAAAATAATGATTTCATTGTACAAGTTTGTTTATGCTAAGAGACAATTTTGGAGTATCACAAAAAAGTACCCATGTGAGTAATGCCAATAGGAAATTAGGTAGTGCCAATAGCAATACCCCAACATTATTCTACCTTTATAAGACCATTAATTATCTAATTTAGCCTTGTACTTTGATCTTCGTAAATATTGTAGAGTTTGTTTATTCATGATATGTAAGATATATTTTTTTTGGACAGAAAAGGGAGATAAGAATAAGATAAGAGTAGAGGTTGACATTCCAATTATGTTGGCATCTCAACTCCTACCCCATCAAAGAACTCATCTCAGAATATATTGATAATATAAAAAGAATTTGAAGACTTGGGAGAGCAAACTATATCCAAGAAATACAATTATAGGAATTTATAAGAGGAAAATTTGTGTCTACACCTGAGATAAAAGAGGGTGAAAAATTACACCAAATATACCCTAGATTCCGTAGATGTTTAGAACTCAAATAACACTTAAAAAATAGAGAACCTAAAATTTTGAAAAAAAAAAAGAAATTCACATAAATTTTACTCAATATGAGAATCAAGAATGTATGTTAAAAAGAGTGCTACAAAATGTTACTCCCTTTTGGTAATTAATTTGAAATCTACCCCCAAATGCTAATTTTAAAAAAAAAACACCCCAAGATATTAAAAAAGCCCTTAACAAACCATGGTTTAAACTTTAGATGTAGATGTTTGAAGAGGTTTTATACAGTGCTTCTTTGGGCTTTTGGCCCTTGCACCCACCAAAAACAAAAAACATGGTTATGAGTAAGGTCTACCATGGTGGAATCCACCACGTTATAGCTCATGTTCCCAGTATTCACATAGAAAACAAACCAATACACTACGACAATGGAGGAGGTGGAGGATATTTTGATTCCAATACAGGTACATTTTGGATACATTTTCTATATATAATGTTCCCTCTCTATGAGAGAGTTTCAATATCTTGTGAACCATATCAACGTGTATATCCTACGTATTTAGTGGAAGAGGAGATTGCTTATATGTTTTAAAAATTGGAGGAAAAAAATTGTTTATTTGACCTATTGTCTTTTTATCAATGTATTACAAAAATGGATTTGTATTATTTGTATGATTTATGGTGTTTTCTTGTTAACGTATTTAAATTTGTGTTTGATCCTCATAAATGCTCTTAATCCTGATTCTCCCCATTCCCCAGCACCATTATAGAGCATTCTTCTATTAAGTGCTTATAGTGTAGTTTCTAGGGCTTATATACAAAAGGTGTGTTGATGTATCATTTTATGAATTGTATAACAGACAAAAGTTTTCTCAAACACACCCTCCTACAATGTGGTTGGGCATAAAATGCAATTTGCAACATCACAAACTCTTATCTGCTTTGCATTTTTTGCATGCAAGCACATACTCTGTCTAATTTGTGACAATATCAGGACGTTACATATGAACCAATGATGTGACTAGAAAAAAATACCATCTATCTTTTGCAGGAAAGCTTACTCAGCCAAATAAAAACACCATTTAATTTGTAGACCACAAGCAAGTAAGAAAATTACCTCTTCACTGTGAATACTGAAAGATAAATCTTCCCTTTGGGAATTCACATCCTTTAAAGGATTTACAAACTTTGACAAAATACTTTTTTACCTGCAAGCCATAAATAAATCTACTGAGATTCCATATTCTAACATGACATTATCCAGGACCCTTTCTTCAAGGATAGAGTTGGGTTGCTTAGCTAAAGATTTTGCTGATTAGTGGGTTTTGGTGTGATCCCCCACTTTTCTTATTGTTTTATGCTTTTTATTCTTTTTAATAATATTCAATGGGGTTGTAACAGAGGATTCTCGTATTCATTGGTGCTAACCTAGTTGGGATTAGTGTATTTGGGTTGATAATTTCCATCTCAATTTCATAAAAAAAAATGTTCTATGAAAAACAAATTTTCAGTTAGAATATGGAAACACATCCATTTAACTGCAAAATTTCTTCAACATTAATAAAGGTTATAGGGAGGGCGAACCCTGAAACAGCGGTAAAGTTGTGTCTTGGTGACTTGTTGGTCATGGGTTCGAATCCGGAAACAACCTCTTTGCATATGCAGGGGTAAGGCTGCGTACAATATCCCTCCCCTTATTTGTGCATTATGTGGAGTCTTCGGGCAATGGGGTGTGTAGTTTTTTTTTTATGGATAAAGGTTATAGGAAATCCAGCAGTGCCTGTTTCGCCATAGTGTTGAAAATTTTCTACCACATGTTTGTTCTTTAGTTGCACAAGTCTGTGCTCAGTAAGCTATTCTAATTGGGTCAAGAAAAGAGTTAGCTACGCATACCCATTGTTTCATACTTTATATATTATTTTACCTTGGCTCTTGTGCATGTTAGAAAGTGCACATTGAGCAAAGTCATTATTGAGACAAATTATTAGGGAGATTTTTAAACTTTACATGAATAGGACCTTACTTTGTTACTTAAAAATTATGAACCATTTAGATTAAGCTACGAATATGCTTTTTGGATAAAATCAAGCAACTTCTTCAATTGCTGACAAGAAAAGTAAGACAAATGCTAATCAGTGTCTAGTGTCTTAAAGGCATTGGTTAAAGAACTTAAAATAGAAATGACTTTATTAGGAGGCAAAAATTACGTTGTTCATAATCATTTTTGCGCTTTCTTAAGATTCCACACTAAAAGCCCCAAAAAGGGAGGCGTGAAGGACAACAAATGTAAGAAGATGCTGCATTTTATGAATGAAATGAAAGTGTGTAAAGCATAATGAACTTGCACAAAGTCATTAGATTAATTTGTCACAATATGTGTAGACTAAATTAGGCATTCAAAAAATATAGGGACCAAATTGTCAGCGGATGCATAGTTCAAGGACTAAATAGACTATTTATCCTTTAACTAAACAAAAATTAATTTCTGCTAAGGATAACTTTTATCAAACAAAATTTCAAAAAATAGCCTCCAGTGCATAAATAAGAAAAGAGGGTACAAGTAGCAGGGCCCAAAGAAATCAACAAAACAATTATCAGCCTCACCAATTTTTTTTTCATACATGGATTGGATTGCTCAATTCGTATGAAGGGTACATATTGCAATTTGTAAGCTTCATACAGATTGCCTAAGAATCTTACGAATTCACAATACGTAAGAACCTTCACGTTATTAACACAACACTCCAACCAACTAAACTAATACGCTAATTATGTTAAAAATAATTAATGTTGCTATATATAATAACACTAAATTTTTTAATGTATATTTAATACACATATAAGTTTACATAATAAATTTTGTAACAATTAATTTTGATCTAATAATTAAAGTATTTTTTACATATAAAAATTATAGATTTAAATAAAAATTATAATTTTAAATAAAAATTTTATGAGTTTAATAAAAATATTAGACTTGTAAATACATATATAATTTTTTATTTAACCTGTAAATATAGATATAATTTTTTATTAAACCTAGAATTTTATTTAAATCTATGATTTTTATATGTAAGAAAACTTTAATTATTATATCAAAATTAATTGTTACAAAATTTGTTATGTAAACTTATATATATATATATATATATATTAAATATACATTAAAAAATTTAGTGTTATATGTAACAATATTAAATATTTTTTAACATGATTGGTCTATTAGATCAGTTAATTGGAGTGTTACGTTAATAATGCAAAGGTCACACTCTAGACATTCTTGCGCGCCATTATTTTAAATTATTAACTTTGGCTAGTATAAAGCATATCCCCAAATTCAATCATAGATTTTGAGATATAAAATGAAAGAACAAAATTAAAGAGGATACTTTCATTACTCTCTCCAACAAAAAATATCAATGGCTTTGGCACTTGAAAGCCGGTTCACATTCTCTCCTATTAATCATTCATAATGAACATAAATATGTATACATATATATATATATATACATATATATATATATATATATATATATATATATATACCTAAACCATTTTAAATTTATGAAGACCAAATAGAAAAGTTATTCCTTAAAAAAACGAATTTTTTTAAAAGACTAAAAACTAAATTCAACAATATTTTCAAGAATAAAATATATATGTATGACCTTTATATAATTATTATGACTTTATGGCTCTTTAATTGCTACATGTACTTTTCATATTCCAAAAATTCTACCTGAAAACAATGAAACAACGAAGATGTGAGATACGCAAGTACTGAATTAAATTTGTCAAGAAGAATATCATTTGCATTGCCACCATTGAGTTTTGTGTATGGCATTCCTTCTTCTCTGCTTTGTTTATTTTGACCCCTGCAAGAATCTTTTATAGCCTATATGTGTGAACTCACTTTTGTTGAAGTTGGGAGCATGGTATCTGTGCATAATTCATCTCACTTCTATATTTGTGGAATCATATTCTCGTTGTTGACGTGGCATATTCTCTAATAAGGGTACTATAAGCGACTATAACCAACCTAAAATTGATCTCTTGTTAGAGAACTATCCCTTTCAAATCCATAACATTAATTGGTGCGTCATCTTTCCCCTTAGATATTAGAATAATGGAATAGGACATATTTCCTAGAGAAGATATTGCAGAGAATGACTTATTTAATTTAATTATGGGTTAATGGAATTTTTAGTCACAATTTTTTTTTTTTTATCTAGACCACAAACATCCTTTTAGGGATGTTCATGGGTATGAGTCACCTGTGAATCTGAACCGATCTGAATAGTTTGAATTGAGTCATTTATGTATTTGGGTCAAAATCAAACCGAACTAATTAAAATTGTTCATGTATGGGTTGACTCACGTGTTTAAATTTATAGATCCGTTGGTTCGATCCGTGAACCCGTAATGAAAATATAATTTTTATTATTTATATATATATATATTAAAATTTAAAAACAAAAAATTATTTTAACAATAAAAAAAGGTGTGGTACTGTAAATGTCTACGCCGAATGAAGGGTCAATCCATAATCATCTCATCTCATCAGATCGATCAAACATCAAGTTTTCCTATGCGCTTTCTATTTCTTTTCCGAAGCTCTTTTTTTAACTTCTCGTGATTTTTCTGATTTGTATTCATTGAGATTTTGATGGAAACATGAATGAGAAGAAAAGAAATAACCTTCATTGATGAGTGTTGACTCGAATTTTTGGTTATAACAAAACTTATTGCAAGAAATTAATTTGTAAGAAATAGTTGTGATTCAGACTATTATAGTAAATTTTGTTCAATAATTTTTTGTTTAATTTATATTATAAGTTTATTTTAAAATATTATGTTGATGGTATAAAATGAATCATTTTTACTATTTTCATACATTTGATAATATTGTGTTAATTGTATTGGATATTTGAAAGAATCATGATATAAAATAGTAATTTTAAGAAAAAAAATTAAATGGCTAACCCATTGGCCCGAACTAAATTGAGACATTCATGGGTTAGGTTTCAAAAAAAATCTAAAAATTGAACCGAATTTAATCGATCAAATTTGATTAGATTGAGTCTTAAATTTGATCAAAACCAATCCGAACCGATCCAGAAATACCCATACATCCTTTATTAGAGGTAATTCTATTTAAATTGGGTAGGATAATTATCGACGATAAAAATCCACAGAAATTTAGTTGTCTTTTTTAGTCGCCAACTACTAAAACCATAAATTTTGAATTATTAAATTTTTAAATTCACCCAAACTTTAGTTCTTAAAACCATAATATTTTTTTTCTGTAAAAAGAAAAGCATAATATTTTGTTTCCTATAGTGTCAGCTTTAGGGATTAAAATTTAGGTATTTCAAAAATAGAAGGACAAAACTTAATTATGGTTTTAAAAGATAGAGATTAAAACTAGTTACTATTTTTTTAGAAGCTAAAAACATCACTAACCCTTTAATTAGCAGTGATAAGATGTATGAATTGCATGAAGACTGACGTGGGACGATGAAATTGTATTAAAAATGAATTTTGATTTTAAAAGTTAGAAAAATATAAGATGAAATTTGAAAGAAAACAAAACTCGATGGTGTACGGTTTTAACGAAACATTTTTTCTGGATAAAATCATTCTTGAGGGAAGGGTAGTGGAACGGAATACCTTGAACAGCTTATATCCACATGTGACACGATATTTATATGCCAGTTGATTAAACGAACATATAGGCATATTCACAACAGTCAAATTAGTGTACAGAATAATGCCTAACTGAAAAGCAACTTCTATTTTGAAAATCATGAGAAATCAATAGATTTTAATGCTCAAGATATGAGATTAGAAAGAGAAAGAGACATTATATGATATGATATGTTTTGGAAAAATTAACTAAAAATTAAAAGCTGAAAATTAATTTATTAAATTGAAAGTTGGTAATTGAAAGTTGAAAAATTAATTTATTAAATTATAAATATTTGATAAAATTTAGTTGTTGAAATAATTGAAAAGTATAAAATGATAGAAAAATAATAAATTCATTATTTATTTAAAAAGGTAATAAGAAAATTAAATAAATATATTGAGGATAAAGATGAAAAATAAAGTTAGAAGTTAACATTTTAAAAAGTACTATTTCAAATAATATTTTAAAAAATGATAAAAATCACTAAAAAATTGTTAGAAAAACTCATTTGCTGAACAATCAAATAAATTTTTCAATCAATAAAAAAAGTTAAAAATTAATTGAAATATCTTTTCCAACATATCAACTATGTTTCATTTTATACTTAGTGGGTTATATAACCAATCATGATAAGTTCTTATTTAATAAAAAATACGACTTATACTCTTTAATATGACTATGTTTCATTTTTTTATTTTTTAATGTATCGAAAAAATATATTTCATTTTTTAACTACCGTAATTGTGATTTTGATCCTTTTTTTGGAAACTGAAAGTATTTTTATATATTTATTTGCATAGGTTATAAGACTAATTTTTATCTTTTTGCAAAAATATATTTTACAGAAATTAAACTCAAATTTTCCTTTGTAAATTCAATATATGTTAACAAATTCAACGGTGTTATACAGTAGCAAAAGATCTAAATTCAAAAATCAAGCTTCTCGTGAAATGATTATGCTTTGATGATATCTGTAATCGTGCATGCATGTTGAGAATGAAGCATCAATGTATCTATCTATAATAACTAAAGAATAAGAGTTGGGTGGGAATTGGGAATCCATTATTCGTGGCTTATATAAGAGAATAATTAAGTTCCTTGACTTGAGAATGTTACCTGTAGGCTTTTAATTTATTTGATTTCTTGAGTTGAGATTTTCTTCCGATGCTATGGAACGTACGTACAATAAAGCTCTCAAACATTGATCATTGTTGACATTTTGGTAAGAATATCAAATCACTTAAGTAACAAATTGATGAGTAAAGTCATCTTTATAATAACTTGTGTGGATTGAATAAATCCAATTAATTAAGTACACTATGAAGTTTAAGGTATTAAGAATTAAAAAAGTGTGAAAATTAAATAGTTTACGGTAAGAAAAAGTGACAGTGAAAATTTATTGAATATTTGGTAGACACAAAAATTTGAACTGTTACGATCAAACGAATTTGGTGTGATTTAACTTCATTAGATTAGCCAAACATGCCTTGTCTATTATTTTTATTCAATTAAGCATAATATTATTAACCAAAAAATTATTCTATCCCTATACATAAAGATTATTTGGTTATTTTCAATTCACATTCAATTGAATTTTCCAATAAAAATAAACAATTGACAGAATGTAATTTTGGTAATCAAACTAAAAGACAAACAATAGGTATATAATAATAATAATAATAATAATAATAATAATAGTAATAATTTATTGAATTAGAAAAATGTAGCAATTACATGAAGTAAGTCTAATTACAACAAACCCAACAAATATTGATTTGGCTACTCAGCCATGGCGGAAGAAATCAATGAAGAGACATTGCGCGAAGAGTCCTTGAGCATAGAAGTGGTGTTGGTACCTAGCAATCACACAGTGTTTATCCTGATTCACTTAATATAAGTTACGTTCAGCTATTCTCAATATTATCCTCACACATTGGTTACAACGCACTTAGATCACAAGGAAATATATAGGTATAGAAACCTTAAGCACCATACCTATTCATGAGCTCAAATCCAAACTACAAATAATAAAACCCCAAGCCAACAACAGTATTAAGCATCAAAAAAATTTCGGGGGCACTACCCCCTACCCCCTGCCAGGACCCCGTGCTTATCTTCTAAAGACAAAGTATGAGTCATACCCAACAAGAAACCACCACACCCTTGTTATCTCTCTAAAGCTCTCTATTCGTAAATCTCAAATCCATCATCTCTTTGACTTCTATGTCTCTTAAATCAAAAAACAACATAGGCTTCCCGATAGGTTCACTTAAGCAAGTCGTGCATAGCTTGCTTAAGCAAATGCAACATAAAATTTCTCCTCCATGAGTAGTTCCCTTAAGGGGCTAAACATGACTTGGTTAAGCGAGCAACATTGCCTCACTTAAGTGAGGTCATTAAAAGTCTTCATCCTTTTAGTACTTTGGTGACAATGCTTTAATATATCTCTCCAAGAAGATCCTTCATACAATCCCTTAAAAAATAACACAGAAAAACAAAGATCAAATGGAAAAAACACACAAACTAAACTCTTAACTAGACAATGCTTCCATTAAAAAAAATGACTAAATTAAGTGCAAACCTCAAAGCATAAGAGATATTAAATAATTACACCAAAAACAGTACGAAAATGCAAGTGTCTATGACAATTATCAATCATACCTGTTATCATTATTTGGTGGTGGTGATTGCAATGATAGAGTGGTGATAGCAATGATGGATTAAGTGGTAGCAATGGTGGATGAAGTGGTAGGAATAGAGGTGGTGGTGACAGCAACAAAGATGATAACAATCACAATAACGATAATAGTGACAATAACAATAATAGTGATATACATATGAAAGTGATGACAACAATGACAATAACAATGGTAATGGAAGTGATGATGAGAGAGACAATTGTGATGGTAATGAATGAGTGACAAGAGAAAAAAATATGATTATTAGATGAGAAATAACAATAAATATTTTTATGTTTTGAATACTTTGTATGTACAAATTTTTAAAAACCAAATCAACACATGAGTTATGACATGTTTTGGAGAGGAAGTTATATATAGCTTAAATATGGTTATGGTTCCAATAAAATATTATATATTTTTAACCCTTTAAAGTTATTTTTTTTTGTTAGTAAAAGATTTTTGTTTTGTTTTGTTTTAGTCCATATTATCGATTAGTAATAATGTTAATTGATGACATAATAACAATGTTGACTTGTTACACCTTCAAGGAATTGGATAGAATAGTCATAATTTTTTTTGTGAACTCTTTTTTTAAATCCCTTATTAACTAATATAATGTCATTAATTATTTTAAACATATAAAAATTTAAAAACACTCTTATCAAAAAGTGTACACATAGTTACATTTTCAGACTCATTGACAACGTGAGAATTCAATCCATTGTCAACATCATTATTACATTATTGTTTAACATTATTACTAAACAACATAAACTAATTTTTTTATAGAAGACTAAAATCAAAACAAAATTTTTAAATGACTAAAATAAAATTTTCTTATTTTATAGGTAACAAACACATATTTAATCCATTAGATATTTACACGTACTACCCAAAATTATCACTATCAGAAGTTCTCATGCTGCGCCCCCTCTTTTTATACCACTGACATTGACACCAATTTTGCTCAATTATTTTTGCAGTGCTCTTTTTATCTACATGCCGGCAAATTATTCAGGAATTATGCTTTAGCACTTATCAAGTCTTTTGAAAATTCTTCCTAACGACAATATCAATTAAATCTAAATTGATCTTCCATATATAGATTATTCTTTCCTTTAAAACATCATTGGAATTATAATGATTAATATATAGCAATGAATCTTATTTATAGCATCATTGGAGATGATTTATTTTAGGGTATGTCGAGGGAGGAGAAGCTTTTGAAACGAATTTGATTAAGATATCTCTTTACTAACACTTCAATACAAACATGGTGTGGTACGGTAACATTTCATAGTATATAAGATTCATTGGCCATTTTGGGGACTTATATCCGGTTTTGAAAAACTTTTTTTTTAATTTTTAAAAATAGAAAATAAAATAAAAACTTGTTTTGTAGTTATAGTTTTTGTATAATAAAAAAAAAACTCAAAACTAGAATCTCATTTATAGGTTTTAAACCTAGAAAAGCAAAACATTTTTTAAGTTATTTTGATTTTTATTTTCCAGTTCCTATTAATCGTAATTTTCCTTACACTTGCACACCCACCTTTACTTCTACTTTCTGAAAATCTATTTTTTGAAAATTATTTTACAGGATAATTTTTAAAAAAGGCTTAGTTGAATTTTTCCCTAACATTTTACTTTTTGATGAATTTTATCCCAACAAATTAATTTACTGTATTTTATCCCTTACTTTGTAAAGAGATTGCAAATTTTACCTTTTGTCGATTAATTTACATGACATTCTAACATAAGTGTAAAAGTTGAAAATAAATTTGTCAAAAAATATAAAAAAGTTGGGGTGAAAAATATAATTACTTTAGTATGTCATGTAAGCTTGCCAAAAACAATTGAGAGTAAATAATATAATTAAGTCTTTTATCTAAAAACTAAAACACAGTCAAACACCTTTATTTTTTGTATTTTTTGGAACTTATTTTTTGGGATAAAATATAGTTCTGGTCTCTTACCTATATATTAAAGGGTTAAACACATTTTAAGTCCTTGTAAATATTTAAAAAATTATTTTTAGTCCTTTTATTTAAAATTGTTAATTTTTAATCCCTTATTTTATAAAATGTGTCACAATTAAATCTAGTTACTGACACTATCAACTAGAGTTAATGATGATTTAATTTTTGTGGTAAAAACAGCTACAAAATATAAATTATAGATTATAAAATAAAATGTAACGGTTTTTTAAATCTCTCTATCATTGGCATTGGCATTGGAATAGCCAACAATAATAGGTAATGAATTCCTTGGGATCGAAAGAGAACTTTTGCTCGTATAAAAATACAAATACGAAAATGAATACTTTAAGTAACTAATAGATAGAGTCGCAAAAATCATCATTTTGTGATATACATTTTGTAATCTATAATTCACATTTTGTAGCATTTTTTACCACAAAAAAGTAAACCACTATTATAGTTAGTTGATGTTAGTTGACAGGTTTAATAACTGAGTTCAATTGTGACACTTTTTATAAAATAAAAGACTAAATATTAAAGATTTAAAATAGGTGACTTATATAGGGACTATAAATATTTTTAAGCCTATATTAAAATTTATTTTAATTTTTAAAAAAAAAATATTTTGATCTCTTTATCTCTCAAATTTAGATTGATGTTTTCCTTTTGAGTGACTTTTTTGGCCAGATTTTAAACTTATTTATTTATTCAAGACGTAAAATTTGTTCTATTAGATTTATCTATAAGAAAATTATGAAAGTCTCAACTAATTGAACTAAAAGATGTCATAACATATGGTGCAAAATCATGTCAAAATTAAGTCTCGTGAATAACCAGATAAAGAATTTGTTATTAGATTTTTTAATTTTCAACTATTCATCTTATTCATTCTTTATGTTATTTTCATTTGGTTTATGATCCTTTTTTGTTCAAATTTTCCATGTTAGGGAATCTATTGAGACATGTTTTGTCTTTAATGAGTAAAATAGGTTCAAAATTGTGTTCTAAAATTGAAAATGATAATTATTTTGTAAGTGCAATATTGAATCAAATTTAAAAGGCCAAGGACCAAAATATATCTTTCAAGAACAAAACGAATTTTAATAAATAGGTAAGGAATAAAATTAATTTGTCCTTTTTTTTTATCTCTCGATAATATCAAGTGTCGTGTGTCTTGATTCTTATACATTCTTTTGTTGAAAAAATCATTTAATAAGATAAATTGTTCATGCTAAATTCATCCTAATTGCCTATAAATTTCAATAATGCAAGTTTCGTTTTGGGTTTCACTTTAACTGTACATTCAATTCCATATGTTTAGTGCACCGCTTGAAAGTTTTAAGGATAATTATTGGGTTAGTGTGTTTTTGTTCTTCAACGTTGGAAATCTATCTTTTTTTAGTCTCTGAAATTAAAATTTATATTTTTAAGTTTTCAAATTAATGTTTTTTAGATTTTTCTTGCAGTAAAAAAAATCTCTATAAATTATGCATTCAAACTGATAAAAATCAGTTTTGAGAGGAACTAAAAAATTATTTTGTAAATTTGAGAAAAAAAATATAAATTTTAATTTGAATACTAAAAAAAAAGAGACAAATTTAAGGTACTAAAAATATAATTAAACCACCTAATTATTCGTGTAGTTTGAGACTTTGAAATGAAAGTCACTTCCCATTTGTACGATTCAATAACAATGAGAAGAAATTAAGTGGAGAACAACTCAACCACTCCACTCTCAGGCTCAGCCACTACAACACCATGAAAGTGAGTTGAAACTTCCAAGTGATTTTACACTCTTTCATGCAACATTAAATGGAAGTCAACATTTCTTCAATCCAGTCCAGTTTCCCCCTCTCTATTTTCTAGCTAATCAAAGAGGCATGTAAAGTCTAAGAGGATTTCTCATTTTTCACATCAGTTTTATGCTATCTATTATATATTTTTTTCATTTCTCTCTTCCAATCAAATGATTTAACATACTACAAAAGGGGTAACAATTATAAAGAAAAAGTGATGCAAAAACTAAACTAAGTACAGATAGAGTGGATGAGTCTGAGTCCAATAGAGTGCAAATTAAGGCCCTATTAAACACAATGAGGTGTGTGCATGGATTCATAAGAGAATATGCAACTCCAACCACTCAAGGACAAGTGTTCCACTCCACTGTCTACAAATGTCTAAAATCAAATGCAAGTATAAAAGAACCAAAGTACACTCACTAGTCACTAGTTTTTTGTCTTGTCATATGGTCCCAGCAACTTAGGATTCGTCAAGGCAAAGCCGGCAGCATGAATACTTCTACATCCTTTTTTTCAAAAAAAAAAAAAATATTCTCTATTGGTCACATAAGCACCACAACTTACCAGACAAGACAAAACAGAATGTGTTCTTATTCTATTCCTTTCTTTCAAAAAATAAAAATAAAAAATCAAAGGACTTGAAGAAGAGCATCTTTCCATTATTATTCTTTTCCTTGAATGTGTCTGCACCATATCTATTTCTAGGCTTTCTAAATTACAAGATTACTATTTTCTACAATTTCCAAGTATGACTAATTTTACATTAATAATATAATTTTGGTCGCTAAAGGTGTTTGTGTTAAACCAAGTTAGTACTTCTGTCAATTTAACACACTAATTTAGCCAATTTAATGACACATGACAAACTGTTACGATGTATTTGTTTTAGAGAAGAGAAATAGAAAAGATAAAAATAAATGAGAAAATTTTAAATTAAAGTATAATATAAAATGTGTGAGTCTTAAAAAAAATAGAACATTTCTCTCCAATCTTATTTTTCTCCTTCATTCCAAAAACAACATCAGAAATACTATGTTAGATAATTATTTGTCATGTCATTCAAAATTAATATTGTTAGGGCAAAAAACTGAAAGACAATTTTGGTCTAACAAAAACACTAACAAAAAAATTAAATTAAAGAGATAAAATTGAAGAAAAAATTCAGTTGAAGGACTAAAATTATAGTTTAGTCAAATAAAATTCTATTCATTAAAGAACATAACATTCTCTCTATTAGTGGTAGTTAGTATCTTTTTATTTATTTATTGACGTATTGCTTTATATTTAAGAACTCACAAGTAATTTGATTTCCTCTGCTATAGTCTCCAGTGTAGATTGCATTCAGCCAAATCCTCATTGGCATTATTGATGGTATTACTAGGTAAAATCATCTACCTCTAAATTGTCTCAATTACCTACGCTAGTGACAAGGACTAAGGAGTTCCAAGCCAAGAATATTTCTTGAAAAACATAGGGGGAGAAGTGTGGTTTCTGATGCTTTCAAGGAAAAAGGAAAAGTTGATTCTATAATTCAAGTCGCAGAATTCTTCTCTAAACTTTTGGAATAAGATTCCTGCATTTGCCAGTGGGACAAAAACAAATGCAGGTGTACACTGATATAAATTGATGGGTCAATTTTGATACCAAATGCAACGTGTGAGGTGAGGTGTCCCATAAAGTATAATGCATACAATTCCAATGGACAAGTGCTTTCTCTAAATCAATAGTGGAGGTGAAGAGAACCCACAATGAAGAAAGTAGGAAGAATGACATCTCTTTTTAAGTAGCTATGAAATATATTGGATCAAGTTCAGTTTTGAGTTGCTTCTGTCCAAGATTCTATGCTTCACAAGGCCACTTTCCTAAGGGCATTTTCTTTATAAGGACATCTTTGAGTACAACCAAGGCTTGTGAAAATCTTGTCAAGGAGAAAAAAGACATGCAAGAGCAGTTGTAGAAACTTTCATGTATTTTTGTTGAAACACCAAAGAAGTGCTCTTCAAGAATACAGGACAATCAAATTTCACTTTAGCTGTTTGTATCCAGAAGGAGTAGTACTCAACAGGTAAAAATGATTTTGAATAATATCTTGAGGGCGATCCTCGGCACAACAGTAAGGTTGTTGCCTTGTCAAGGTCATAGGTTTGAGCCTTGTGCACTAGGTTGCCCTTTAAATATTATATTGTGCATCTGTATAGAGTAATGATATCATTTCGTTTCCTTGAAAGATAATGTACTATCAGCAGCAGCAACAAGCTAAGAATATGCATGCTTTAAGGATGCACAGCCCCACTGAGAGGCATATGATGATGCCAGGAGGCAATGGAGCTGGTGATCCAGGACTTGTTCTCTCAACTGATGCTAAGCCTAGACTAAAATGGACACCAGATCTTCATGAAAGGTTCATCGAAGCAGTCAATCAACTCGGAGGAGCAGACAGTGAGTCTATGCAAATAATAAACAGATCATGAATCAGAAAATGATAATTTTGAAGCTAATTTTGATTGCTCTTGCTATGCAGAAGCTACACCAAAAACAGTATTGAAACTAATGGGGATTCCTGGACTTACTCTCTACCACTTAAAGAGTCATCTACAGGTAGCATATTATTTCAACTACCAGTATAATTAAGATAAGGTTTATTTAATTTTGGCTACATTATTTATTTAAATTTTCAGTATAATTGTGATAATGTTATGTAAAGACTGCAATTTGATTAGTGAAAGAGAACACCTAGACACATGATGGTACTAGTTATATGTAAATAGTTGGTTTGGCTTTTTAATATTCCTTTTAACATGAAAAAAAAAAAATCAATCTTTGAAACTTGGCCTAAAAATCTATTAATTCTATAGTAGAACTTGTCTGCTGTTCTGTTTTAACTGGTAAGAAAAGTAAATTTCAATGACACCAAAACCTCATTCTAGTCACTGGCCTTCATGGGGAAAGACTGTTGAAATGATTTGTATTAATTATCTTTATTGTGCATATATGCTTTTATGTGTTTAGTTATTAATTACTTTTTCTTGATAGCAGAAGTACAGGATCAGTAAAAATATGCATGGACAAACCAATACTAGCAACAATAAAATTGGTGAGGGAACATCTTGCTTATGTGCTTTACATGAATATCATAAGCAGAGTATGAACTACGAAGAACCTATCTTTTACCAAGCATGTAATTTGAAAATGAATTTATCTTACCAGCATCAAACATGGAAGCAGCAACCAGAATTTCAGAAGCAAGTGGAGTTCAAATGAAACATTTAAGCATAGGCCTCCAGACAAACAAGTAAGAACAACTTCCAGTTGCCTTCAATTTATTCTGTCATCAAGTTTTTATTGTTCAAAAAGAATTCTCTGTAATGAGAGGCAACACTAACAAGAATTAACCCTCAATCCAGAAATTCAGAAATAAATGATGCATTACAGATGCAAATTGAAGTACAAAGAAGACTACATGAGCAGCTTGAGGTATAGAACATCTTTGACTTTTTAACTTAATTTTTTATGCAAAAGTAAAATCATAAATTATTCTAACTTACATAATGAAGATGAGAATTCATGAATGTACCACACTTATCCATTATTATATCATTGTATTTAGAATGATAACATTAATTTCATCCGAATAACTGGTTAGATCATCAACAGTTTCATATTTAAAACTCAAATATTTTCACAATTGTGTTCAGCATCCCAGTTGTTGAACATTGATTTAAAAAAGTTTGTTTTTCAGTATACATTAAAGTTTGAAAGTTGTTATAATTGCTTCTGTTCTGATTCTTTTTCTTCACTCTTTAAGCAGGTACAGAGACACTTACAGCTAAGGATAGAGGCACAAGGGAAGTACCTTCAGGCAGTGTTGGAAAAAGCACAAGAGACACTAGGAAGACAAAATTTAGGTGCTGAGGGAGTTGAAGCAGCCAAAGTTCAACTATCTGAACTGGCATCGAGAGTATCCCCTCAAAGCCTTGACTCTAAATTTTCAGAACTGAAAGAATTGCAGGTTTTGTGGCCTCACCAAACACAAGAAGGCCAAGCCACTGATTGTTCAATGGGAAGTTTCTTAAACTATAGTGAGGAATCTCAAAGAGACAGAGAAACACATAGCATGAACCTGAATTTGAGAGCCTGTAATGGCCCTCCATTTTCAGTTTCAAAAGGGTGTGCAGAAGAGTCTATGCATTTAAAGCCTGATTACACATTGTGTGATGAAGTAAAGGAGAATATGATGTTTCTTTCCTCATCACGTAATAGTAAAGTAGTGAAGGGAGATTTTTTATCAGAAAGGCCATCAAGCCTCTTGTCCATGAATGTAGGAGTTCAAGAAGAAGAAAATTTTGGTAGAACAACGGTTCCAAAGGAAGAAGGTTGGAAGGGAAGAGAGAGCACTGAAACTGGAAGGGTGCCAGTTAAATTGAACCATGAGAAGATTTCTCAAGATTATAGACTTGCAAACTTTGAAGTGAAACTGGACCTGAATTCCCATGATGATAATGATGCTTCTTCCCACTGCCAACAGTTTGATTTGAACGGTTTCAGCTGGAATTGCTAGGACTTACCACAGTATGTAACATTTGGACATGAAAGGCTAAGAAGGTTTCATGTTGAGTTCCTACTCCATATGAGTTTTCATTTTTGGTGAGTAACTTGCATAAAGTTTATGGCATAGGCCAATTACAACCCATTGAAAATAACTGAGATGAACAAAATAATTTGCTCCATCCAATATAGACTTGCATGTAGAATTGCTATGTACACTACATCAAACAAAAGTGAGTAGAGTACACACTATGACCCTTTACATGTGTGATGTCAATTCAAGAGTTCAAAGGTTATTTTCAAACTGATTAGATTAAAAATGAAGCAGTAAAAGCCTATTTCTTTTGTGGCAAAGTGGCATCCAAATTATCGAAACAGTGATTCTAAATAAATTCTCCAACGAAGGAGAGAAAAAAGGAAGTAAAACATTGAATAAGCTATGGCTTGCGCCAACCGTTTTACTTTAATAACTTATTTGGCAATCATCTATCATTCTAAATTGTGAGTATGGTAGTTGCTAACTTGCTATAATTCCAAGTATTTCCGGCTATTGTGATGCCTATAGCATGAAATCGTTTTATGTTTGCACAAAGAAAATATCGTTATCACTCTTAATTTATCTCAAGGAGTTATAACTTCTTCAGCAATTGTTCCTTTATTCAAATTCATAAACAATGTCCACTGATGACTTACCTAACAGGTAATAAAAACACTACATTATATAGAAAGTAAAATAATAAGGGTAGACTCATTGGTTTGCTCATCATGAAGTCATTGATCTCTAATAAACAAATATTAACCTTCCTTAGCTTGTTATTAAGCTAAGAAAATTCGTAAATTTGAACCGATTTTCACAAGGAAAAATGGTGTACTATAAAGTAGTACATGTGCTTACCTATAGGGAAGAGATTCTAATACGCTCTGACTTTTGATTTTTTATGATGCTTCTCTTTCTTTCTTGGAGGAAAAGAGTGGAGAATAAAGGTTGAAGAAAAAAAATAACCTTTAAAGAGTATAAAATTTCGAATAATAACCTATAGGTATATTTATTGTTCGGTGCATTGTAAAAAAAATTTAATGGACTATTCAGGTGAATACCAATTTACCAATAAACTATTCATTTACAAAGGTTATAGCTACTAGAAAAGAAAAAAAGAGGATGGAAAAAATCATAAAACAAAAAATATTTGTAGCACACAATCTTTTGCTGATAAACAAGCCTACAAGTAAAAGGTGGAAAACGGAACAAAACAAGGGACTAGTCCTAGTCCTTGACTTGTGACTTCAGTTAACAAACATCCAATATCTTGATGACAGTACCAGACTCAAGACGGTGCAGTGCTACAACAGAGTCTCCAGGCTTGCACAAGTCATTTTTCTTTGCATATGAAAGAGCAAGCTCTATGGTTTCTTCTGTTGATTCAGTCATGGAATCTCCAAAAGAACCTGTGCCCAAAACAGGTATTAGTCCCCGGTAGATAAGGCTATGCCTTGCAGGGGCTTCCTGACTGCAGAACCATTCCAAAGAATCTGTTGTTATCTCAGGAACCACCACTGACAGAATAGGCATGCTGGGTCTATACTTTGCCACAAGTTTTGAAGTGGTTCCTCCTCTAGTTAGCACTAAGATGAGTGCAGCATTGATGCAATTTGCAGTCCTAACTGCCGCTGAAGCCATGCTCTCCAAAGGACCCATTGGAGTTGGAGCTGTTTCCATCACTCTCTTGAATAGATCACCATAGTCTATGAAACTCTCTGCCTCTGAACAGATTCTGGCCATGGTTTGGACAGCAATCTCTGGATAGGCTCCTGCGGCAGTTTCCCCACTAAGCATAACACAGTCTGTGCCATCAAGGACTGCATTTGCAACATCGGTGGCCTCGGCTCGCGTAGGCCGAGGAGATTTGATCATAGACTCTAACATCTGGGTGGCTGTCACCACAGGCTTGCCTTTTATGTTTGACTTGTGTATCATAACTTTCTGAGCAAGAAAGATCTTCTCGATTGGAATTTCCATTCCCAGGTCACCTCTTGCCACCATAAATGCATCTGAATTTGCCAGTATTTCATCAAAATTTGCAACACCCTCTTGATTTTCAACCTAACAAAGACAAGAAGACAACAAATAAGTACAATTTGGGAGATTAATCGATGCCAGAACTTTGTTTCCTGTTTTCATAGACTTGTATGGGGAGCTTATACGTATGTTGGAAAATAGAATCAAAGTGAAAGTAAAATGACATTTCTGTAAATTATTTGAAGAGTTAAAGTAAAACAGAATACATTTACTTGAGGCAAAAAAGTCCTTTCTCACAAAGGTTGATATTTTTATTTGGAGATTTGACAATATGGATGGATACCTTGGACATTAGAAGTATGCTTTTTGCATGCTTTCCAAGTAGATTTCTGACCCCCACAAGGTCTGAACCTTTTCTAACAAAAGAGAGAGCAATGATGTCAATCTTATTAGGAACCCCCCACTCCAAAATGTCCTCCTTGTCCTTCTCTGTCAAGGTTGGAAGATCAACAACCACTCCAGGAAGGTTAACATTCTTCCTCTCCCCCAGAACTGCAGAATTTTCGCAACGACATCGAACCAAGCCATTCTCCTTGTCACATTCTAGCACAGTGAAACTAATCGTCCCATCAGCACACAGAATATTAGTCCCTGGACTCAAATCGTGTGCCAACTTCTTGTAGCTCATGCTGATCATGTTCTCGTCACCCTTTATGCTGTAATCAGTTGTGATTGTGATTTCTTGCCCCCTATGGATTTGTATTGGCTTCCCTTCATTCAAAAACCCAGTTCTGATCTCTGGACCCTGCCATGTTATTTGTGACATAATCATTCTCAAACCAATGCCAAAAAGAACAATTCACATATTTGAAAACTCTGCATAATTTTTTAGAGCATGATGGAAACTGGACATTGAAGTGCACAGTATCCAAATACTTTTCTCTTGTAATGCATATAACCTTTTTAATATCTGAATATTCTTTTAGATTGATCATATTTATATTTTTTGTTTTTGTTTTTCATAAAAGGAACAAAATTGACAAAACGTCACATTTTCAGGCATAAAAATGTACCTCAACCTTTTATAATATACTAGTGGAAAAATGTCTGTGAGCATTTAAATTTTGGAATTGAATTGTTGTATACGTAATTAATGTGATTTTTTATCAATGTAAACAAACTGTTGCCACATAATGCAAACCAAGAAGAAAAACCTCCAAAAGAAAAATAACAAAACATAAAATAGAAAAAACATACACAACACAAAGTTGTAAAGTTTCAAACCTTGGTGTCCAACATGACAGCACAGAGAATGCCGGTGTTGTTCATTGCAGTTCTGAGATTATCAAGGGTCTCTTGGTGGTAAGAGTGAGTGCCATGAGAGAAGTTGAAGCGAGCCACGTTCATCCCTGCCTTCAGAAGCTTCTCCAGCATCTCTACTGACCTACTTGATGGTCCCAAAGTGCACACAATCTTGGTCTTCGGCTTCCCACAATTTCTCTCCAACATCTTTTCCATTCCTTCGTTAGATATCAATGTGATGTGCTTTCCCTGCTTATATGTCACACAATGTCAATGCATATATGAAAAATTATGTATTGATAAAAAAAATGTTATATAATCTATGAATAATTTTCTGACACATAACACAAGGCATACATAGGTACATGGCAGTGTCAAGATGCTACAAAACTTGTTTGACAAATTAGCGTTAGCTAGCTTGAAATCCAAGCAATTTTGTCCATGCCATTTATGTGCTTTCGATAGAAAAATCATTATGGACGATCATCTTTTAATGGTTGAAGCTTTGAAATCGAATATGCTCATAACAAAGTACACATGTGACGAATCAATAATTAAATCGAATAGAATTAATGTACCATCTAGTTGGCTTCCTGAATAATGTTCAGACTTGGAACAAGAAGATTTGAAATTCACCACAAAACAAAGAGAGCGAGAATAATTGGAATTCACCGAAACAAAAGAAAGAGCAAGAAGATTTGGAGTGAAGTAAAAGGTGAGAAGAGGCCTTATATATAAGTAATGGAGAAATCTTTTAGCCGTGCATCTCGTAACAAAGATTATATTGTTTTGTAATTATGATTATTAATAAGATAAAAGATTATGGTTTAATCCTTAAAAGATTGTAATATAATCTAAAATATCTATAACTCCAATCTTAAGAGTATGTTTGGATGAGGAAATTAAAATGAGGAAAGTAATTATTTAGATGATTTAAAATTCTTTTTTCCTAAATAATTTGTTTGGATATTCATTTAAAAGAAATTTAAAATTTTAGCATTTTAAACTGGAATTTGTTTTAAACTACAACTTTGGAATTTTAAATTCTTCAAAAACATGCAAGAATTCTAAATTCCCTTTCCCTGACATACTCCTATGCTCTTATATACTCTCTCTCGCTCACTTCTCTCAACCCTCAACCTACACCCTCCCACAGGTTCATTCCTCTCACAGTGGTGACAACTCTTACAATGGTCCCAAACAAAGAATTTTAAGAATCCAAGAATTTTAATTAATGCATTTCAATTTCCTTGAATTTCAAATTTTGAAATGCTTCATCCAAACATACTGTAATTAAATTTTAATGTTGTTGAGATAATAATACAACCTAGTTTGAATTTAATTTTAAATAATAGATTTTTATTCAAGAAAATTTTCTTGAATATAACCTAGACACATAGTACAAGAAAATTTTCTTGTATTGGTCCTATAACTTCTTTTCCTGAATATAAGTCCCTATATTTTTTTCTTATGATTAGTTATGTGTTTAGGTTTGAAAACTCTACACCAATCATAACTAATACAATGATTTTTTGTTGATGTGTAGGGAATAGATCGTGAGAATATCTTTTGACTTATGAAGGGACTACTTTTTTTTAATCAAGTTTTTTAGACTATTTTGATGTCTTACGTTGTATTCTGGAATTAATCATGTTCAAACTATTCTTATTTTTATATTTTAATGACATTGATGATGATAAAATGTAGAGGAGGTACTTTTTATATATGTTTTCTTTTGTTTTAATTTTACTTGTTGGAATATTTTTTTATGCTTTAATTCTAAATTTATATTTTAAAATATAATTGGATAAGAATATATATAGATTTTTAAAGTAATTACTATAAAAATAATAATTTTTATTTATATGGTCATTTATATTTTTAAAATATAATTGGAGAAAAAATAAAAAATGAAATATAATAAATTGAAATTATTTAATTCAAACAAAGAATTCAAAATATAAGAAATTTAAATTGTTTTATTCAAACAA
>PYAF01004762.1:445757-467578 GCA_007407185.1 Glycine tomentella
GAATTTAATTTTTAAATAATAGAATGGATGTTGTTGCTTAAAAAAGTTAATAACATTAAAAATCTATTATTTAAAAATTAAATTCAAACTAGGATGTATTATTATCTCAACGACATTAAAATTTAATTTATCTAAAGAAAAGAAAGAGATATTCAATTTGATATAGTATACAAAGATTCAAAATTTAAAATTAAAATTATATCATAGTGTTTGAAAGGATTACAAATTAAAAAAAAAAATCAAAAGCGAGGACTCAGCTTTGAAATACACAGTTAGATAGTTACAGTTGTCATTGTCGTTAGTCAAGTTTTAGATATATATATATATATATATAGATAGATAGATTATATTACAAATCTTTTAAGGATTGGAGTTATAGATATTTTAGATTATATTACAATCTTTTAAGGATTAAACCATAATCTTTTATCTTATTAATAATCATAATTATATTACAATATAATCTTTGTTACGAGATGCACGGCTAAAAGATTTCTCCATTACTTATATATAAGGGCCTCTTCTCACCTTTTATTTCACTCCAAATCTTCTAGCTCTTTCTTTTGTTTCGGTGAATTTCAATTATTCTCCCTCTCTTTGTTTTGTGTTGAATTTCAAATCTTCTTGTTCCAAGTCTGAACATTATTCAGGAAGCCAACTAGATGGTACATTAATTCTATTCGATTTAATTATTGATTCGTCACATGTGTACTTTGTTATGAGCATATTCTATTTCAAAGCTTCAACCATTAAAAGTTGATCGTCCATAATGATTTTTCTATCGAAAGCACATAAATGGCATGGACAAAATTGCTTGGATTTCAAGCTAGCTAACGCTAATTTGTCAAACAAGTTTTGTAGCATCTTGACGCTGCCATGTACCACGATATTAGAGACCAAATTGATTGATGTCATGATGTGTACCAAAACTAAGAATTTAAATGACTGATAATATCTAAAGTTAGGGATCAAATTGACAGACCAACCTGATATCTAAAATGACTAACATTTGCCAATTTCAAATAGTAAAAGTTATTTTTGGTAATCTTAGGACCTATTGTAATTAAAAACATGTTATGGTTTAATCAGGAATTAAGTTCATTTTCTTTTTAGATTGGTAAAGAAAAAGAATGCACTCAATTTGAGTAGAGAATAATACTTAAGTTTATTCTGTTTTTGCAAATTATTTACAAACATATGCATTTGAATGGTACAAGAAAGTCAGACAAGGAAATCTAAATGATATATACAATTAGGAAGGATTTAAGAGACATGACAGTGTCTAGACTTAGCTGTTCATGCTTGATGAGGGTGAGAAAGAAGGCTTTAATAAACGGTCCGTGACAGCAACTTTGGCCTCAGCATCAAGGTTCTTTAGCTCTCCGTGACAGCATTGCAATCACAGTTGCAGATTTGCAGCATCAATCGCATCTTTTTGCAATTTCTCAAAGTCAAGGATCACATAGAGACCACGACCACAGCCACAACCACAAGTGCAATTTAAAACCCAACAAAGTATTGATCAAGGATAAGGAAGAAAATTGTTAAATGATTGCAGCACAGGAAACCAGTTTCTCCTTCCATTTCTTGGCCTCTCTTCTCTAGATCTGACCAGCTCACTGTTCTGATTATCCCTATTTCCAACTCCCACACTGGCTTCAAGAGTTGAATCCCCAGATGGCATCTGAAACCTGCAAACTGGACAAGAACCATGAAGTGTGAGCCACGAGACAATGCAATCACCATGGAACTTGTGCTTACATGGCATCTCCTTTGCTTCACTCCCAACCTCAACATCCTCCAAGCACACTGTGCACTGCAACTTCTCCTCACTAGTCACACTAGGCAATGCTTCAATTGCCGCCTTCTGTGCCGGAGGGTTCACACTTGAATACCCACCAGGACCAATCTGAGCCAAATGCTGTAGCATCAAATCAATGCCAGATCCTACCACAAGGTCATTCAAGGAGCTGCCAACAGCATTACTCTCATTTGGGCTACTTGTGTGGCTCAAGTTAGGGCCCCTCACAATCAATGCACCTTCACTGAATGGATCAATCACAAATATGCTGCTGCCATCCATGTTCCTATTGTCTTCAGGGTTTTCAAGTTCAGACACCATCCTCACGTGAAGACCACGAAAGAGTTGCATCATGTAAGTTGAAGTTCTTCTCCTTCTTCCAAGCACAAGCTCATTTTCCCTCTCTTGCTCAACCTCTTCTTCCACCCCCCTTGAGCTGCTGCCTCCATGTGAAGCAATTCTTGCTAGGGAAGGGCGGAAAGCACCTATCAAACCGAGAAAAATCGGGGCGTAGAGTGAGAACACCCAAGCTGACCTTAAGTCAATAACATCATTCTGGTCCCTTGGATTGTCCATTACCTCAGAAATTTCTGTCTCACAAAAAGGGCATATGTTCTCATCATCACTCATTGGATTTACCATTTTAGAGCATATGTTGCACCAATGCACACCCTCTATATCATTCTCCATCTCCCTTTACGAACATAGCTTGTTGAAATCTCTTCTTCTTTCTGTTATGAAATTGGAAACAATAATAGCTAATCAATAAAAAACATTCAATGAAGGTAGTCTTGTTTTAAAATTATAAACATATTCGGTAACCTTCTCTAGCTACCTCAAGTTATTTTCAGAACTCCCTTCACATAGCAAAGTTGAAGCGCCATCATCAAAGGAAGAACATAAGAATCTGAAATAGATATGTTATGCAAAATATAAATGAAATTTCATTCGTACCATTTTGATTTTGAAATAGTGGAAGTGGATGAAGAAATTATAACATTCAATGTTCTAATGCCATCTTATACCTCCTGAAAATGTTCTTTTTTAGTTTTAGTTTGTTTTAGGTAGAAGGGTTACACCAATCATTTTTTGCTCTATTATAGCTTTTTAAGGTTAAATTAGATTTCAGTTTTTGCTTGATTTGCTTTTACTATGCAAAGCTATGTTGATTGGATGGTAAACTTTAGAATATACTCTTTTTTAGCTGGATTATAACATCTGATAAAGCACATCAACTTCAATTTGGATCACAACTTGCGAATCTGAATATGGGTTTTTTTTTTTTTAAAAAAAAAAAGTTGATGAGAGAGAATTTAGGAGAAAATTTCGTCCATGTGTATAGCACCCCAATCTTCAGCATCCATATGAAAGGATTGAGTCCACGAATTTAGAAGAGATTATTGTGCTATATATACGATGCTGATTTCACTCGTACTCTTAAACTACATGTCATACAAATTTTGGTTTGGTAAAAGCAAAACTCCATGTCACACTCCTAAACTCTAATTTTTATATTTACAAAGTCTTAACTTTAGTTACTAACTATATAAAGGATAAATCATTTTAGTCTTTTTCATATAAAATAATAGTATACGTAACAACTTTTTTGGAAAATTAAATACTGAAGTTAGAATTTTTTAAAATTAAGATTAAAATGATTGATGCTTGCAATCTCAAAAATTAAAATAGGGGTCTACCCAGTTTAGAAGCATGAAGCCCTTTCACCCAATCGCAATAACAACTTCTTACATTAAGTCAATCTTTATTAGTCTGAATCATCCAGAACAATTTGAATTTCTTATTTTGAATAATGAGAAAACCTATTTTCCTTCCTACATAACTACTTGAATTCTTTATTTTGTGACACATGTGTTAGTAAGTCAAATGAATATTATTTTTCCACACTTATTATCATACTCTGATATAATTAAATAGCTAGTTGTTTATTATTAACATTTAGATTATGATTATTTATCGAGGGGACAAATTTAGTTACTTGGATAAAGTGCGTGAATTATTATAAATCTTGCTACACTTTGATTATTACAAATAAAAATTGTACAACCCTCACCTTAATTAGTTGTTGTACATGCACAAAGGTACTTCGATAAATTTCTTCTTGTTTGCTAAGTGATGGTTTGGATGTCACTAATCTCTCTTCTTTTACTTCGTCTGGGCATATATTTAGTGGGTAGGGTGTCTGCAAAAGATACTCTAATATATAACTCAACTATTAGATAAACAATATAAGAAGTGTAATAAATGAGAGTAAACTGGTACCTTAGGAATCTAACATTTTTTATATATTTTAATGGGTTATGTGGATCCATAGGCATTACCATGATTATCACTTTTGTGAATCCAATTTTACGTGATAATTACTCCATTAAGGCAATTAGTTTATCCTAATATCCTTTTCTTAAGTGCTCTAAGAATACCTTCATAGGTCGAGATGTTCTCGGTATCATGAAGGTAAAGGTATCTTTAAGATGGATCAAGGTATTCTAAGCCATACCGGTATAGTTGTTAAGAATTGTAAATGATAGTTGAATTAGTAGTTAATGCTATAGAATATTAGTTAGTTTCAAAATCAATAGTTTTTTATCTTGGTATTTGTTACGGATAAAATAATAGTTTATTTAATAATTATGTTCTTCTCCATTAAGTAACCACCCCAGAGATAAGGGGTGCAGTTAATATCTTCCAGTTATCATGATCTCCGTGAATCAAGGAAGGAGGTTGCACTCAACCGTTTTGACTAAGATCATGGGGCCTCAAGGACCGTTATCAGCGTTCAGGTATCAGTCTATAAATACTGTTTAATCCATGGTGAAAGGTACAGAATTCTGGCTCTCTCTTTTCCTTCACACCAGCACACACCGCACCCCCCAATTCATCGTGTTCGCTGTGCTGTGATCTTCTTCCTTGAGTTGCTTCACCTCCATAAGCTTCTCAAGAGAGAGAGAGTTCGATCCATCCAACACCACTTGTTGGACATTTCTGTTCTCTTTGAGCAGAACAGTATTATTAAAAATATCCAAATTTTAGTCCTTAAAACTAATACTTTTTTCTTTTATGCTGGAAACAAATTTTGGATGTTTAAAGAAACTAAAAGGACTAAAAACCAATAGTTTAATAATCAAAATCATTAAAACTAAAATTAGAATCTTTTTAACTTTTTATATTTTAAAGGTTGAATCGGGTCCTTCTATGACCTAATTAAAAATAAATATAAGTCCACAAACCTTATTGAAAGAAACAAATAGTTCGGAGATCTAATTAAAAATCATTAAATAGTTTATAAATTAATTTAACCTATTTTAGAACAAACACTTCCACAACACATCTTTTATAAATTCTGTTATGAAATACGAATTGAAATAAATAACCTTAGTTAACGTTAATGTATTTATATGAATATTCATATTTAAATATTCATATTAAAATTACAATAATACCATACCAAAATAAACAAATAAATTTTTAAAAAATTGAATATATTTATTCTTTTTATTTGATTAATTGAATAATGTGCTGGTGTGAGTCTCATGAGAGTGGATAAATATGTACACGCCCAATGATAACAACTATTTTTGGGTTTAACTTCTTACAGCAACACTTTTTCTTATACACCCAACAAAAAAATTATATTCCAAGAATGTCCTTCATCTTTTTTGCTTAAAACAGATGCACCCAGCAAGCTTTTGTTCATTTTTGTCGACTGGGTCGTTGGCTAGTAAGATGTGGTTTTTTATCTCCGTTTGGTGGTGTTGTTTGGTGGTGGCGGAGGTGGTCGCCACCCGTGGTGGTTGCTTGGTTTTGGTTCGTCGAAGGTATGTTGCTGCACCTGCTGTGATCATCGACAGTTCATACGGATTGCCAATCCATGTTTACTTTTTTTTATATTTTTATCTATGTTTTTTAATTAATATATTTGTGAGCGGTGTATTTTTGGTTATTGAATTTATATTAGTCCGTTTAAGTAATATATTGAATCTGAATGAAAATACCAGCGTAATTTTTTGAATATGATTATTATGCGTATAGTTTGTTAATGATCATTATTTTTAATTTGTTTATTAAGATGGACAACGAATAGTGCATGCATGATAGTGTTAAGTCTGAAGAAATGAATATGACTAAAGACAACGAAGGTGAATCATTTGACTTTGAAAATAACAAGTTTTCAATTGATTGTTCCGATGCCTTCAATACTTCAAAAGTATTTATATGATATGGTATTTCATGAAAGGTAGTCAATGAATTCTTTTAGAAGATTATAGATGTATTATCAATATTTATAGGTGTTTAATTCTCATGATGAGGTATGGCAATGGGTTTGACGGTTTGTAGTGTTGCATATGAGATTGGTTTTGTAGCTGTGATAATGAGGTCTGACACAGCAACTGAAAAAAGGGGAAGAACCTCATTTATTTTGATTGGTTGTGAAAGGAGTGGAAATTATAGAGCATTGAACAAAGATTTAGTACGAACGACCACTAGCACTAGAAAGTGTGGTTGCCCTTTTAAGTTGCGAGGGAAATCAGTCATGGGATGTGAAGGTTGGATGGTGAAGTTAATTTGCGGGTTACATAATCGTCATTTGGCTAAGTCATTGATTGGACATCCATATGTTGGTCGTTTAACTGAGGAAGAGAAGGTTATTGTTGCTGAAATGACAAAGTCAAGGGTTAAACCAAAGAGTATTCTTCTAATTTTAAAAGATCGCAATCCCAAAAGTTATACAACAATGAAACAAATCTTCAATGCAAGATATGCATACCGTACTTGTATAAGAGGCAACAATACTGAAATGAAACAATTAATAAACTTTCTTTAATGCGATATGTATATCCATTGGCATAGAGTGAAGGATGAAAATGTTGTACGAGACATCTTCTGGGCACATCTGGATGCAGTGAAATTGATAAATTCATGTAATTTGGTATTCCTCATTGACAACACAAACAAAACAAACATGTATAGACTCCCTTTGCTTGACATTGTTGGTGTGACTCCTACTGGGATGACATTTTCAGCCGCTTTTGCCTATTTGGAAGACGAACATATAAACAATCTTGTTTAGGCTCTTGAACGATTTAGAGGGCTTTTTCTAAAGAGTGATCTTTTCCCTAAAGTCATTCTCACAAACAGAAATACAAAACTAATGAATGTCATCAAAGATGTTTTCCCTGACACATCCAACTTGTTGTATCGGTTTCACATTGACAAGAATGTGAAGGCAAAATGTAAAACGCTTGTGGGACAAAACAATGCATGGGACTATATGATGGAAGCATGGGGAAGTCTTGTAGATTGTGCTTCTGAAAATGCATATGATGACTGTCTTATGAAGTTTGAATGTGCTTGTGCACCGTGACCAATATTTGTTCGATATGTAAAAGACACGTGGTTGATTCCCCACAAAGAAAGATTTGTGACGACATGGACTAATAAAGTAATGCATTTTGGAAACACTACTACAAACAGGTAAATCCTTTGCAATACATTGATGACATTATGATTTCAATAATTCTTACGTTTTTCAAATTAATTGTTTTAACCTTTAACTGCAGGATTGAGTCTGCTCATTGGACCTTAAAGCGTCTACTGTAGGATAGCCTTGAAGATCTGTGTAATGTTTGGGATGCCATGAACAACATGATCATGTTGCAACACAATGAAATAAAGGCTTATTTTGAGACAAGCATGTATGTCATTGGACACATGTTTAAAGTTACCTTGTACAAAAGACTCGTCGGTACGGTTTCAAGGTATGCGTTAAATGAAATTGCTACGAAGTTTGAGCGAGTTCATTATGCAGGCGTTGATAGTTCTCCTTGTGGATGTGTGTTAAGAAGCATGCATGGTTTGCCTTGTGCATGTGAGCTAGCCAAATATAATTTTGGCAGCATACCACTGGGTTCCGTACACATGTTTTGGTGGAGGTTACATTTCTCAAATCAAGGTGTCGATGAGTGCAAAGTCACCATAACAGAAGAGATGGAAGCAATATCAAAGCGATTCGAAAGTCTTGACATGTGTGACAAAGTTACTCTAAAGACTAAACTCAAAGAAATAGCATATCCTGATAGAACTTCCATGTGTCCTCCTCCTGAAAAGGTAAAGACAAAAGGGGCTCAAAAGAAAAATGTTACCAAACACCAAAGATCAACCAAGTGAGATCCATCGTACTTTGAGTACGTGGATGCGTTATATTCTCAGTGTATGGTGTCCAACAAACACTGTCGGTCGTCAACCTATCTAATCGTCTACGATAGGTTACGACAGGTAATGCCTTCCTTGGCCTCCACCGAGATGCCCGTGGTTACCTCTCTGTGTAGTCCTCATCTGCAATCATGTTGGCAACTGCAGGAAAATGCTCATATATCCAACACTATATTGACCAACCAAAATAGTTAACACAAATAAGTCTATTATGTACAACCCAAACTTTAATCAATAAGCAAAAATAAATTAGTTCATGTAATCAAAAGTATCTACAGGAGACTAATGCACCCAACAAGATGTTTACCATGATGTTGACAAGCATAGTTTAAGTTATCGTATATGTGTTAGAGGGCAGCCACTCCCCAACTAAATCAACTGGACTCATGCAGATATCGAAATGGCTCTAAGAGTACCACACTGATATGTGTGACACTCTTGTTAGCGAAGATCGTGCAACCTACCAAATGGAGCAAATATGCTTTGGCTGCCACCGTCCACTCCATGTGCTTGCACTTCACTGCATACAAGTCTCGCAGCCAAGACAGGGGAACATATGCTCCATGGCATTGTTTCATCTCTGCTTCAGCCTCTTCGGGAGTCACCTCAAGTAACTCCACTAGTAATTCAACAGCCTCCTCTACATCCAATACATCATACGTCTGAAAGGCACCCATGACCGGTAGATGCAACAATGATGCGACGTCATCCAGCATGATCATCATCTCTTCGATCGGCAAATAAAAACTACTGGTTTCCTTATGTCATCTCTCTACAAAGGCTTGTATTAAACCCATATCACCTGTTTCCAGCGAACAGGTAATAAGTGGGCTTAACCCCGTACCAGCCACCAACCCTTCAATCTGTGGTGAAGGCCAGCCTACCAAATCTATGGACCTTTCTCCATGAGACGCCAACTTCAGCTCAGGGCGTTCCTGCAATATTTGTTAGTTAGCTAGCTACATATAAATGCCAAATATAATTGTAAAATAGAATTATATTTAAATACAATCGTACCTCTCTTGTCCAAACTTTTGCTATGACATGATCAGTATAAAGTGACAACATTGAAATGTTATGGGGCCCCCAAGGAAATCCCTCAGCCTCAACAGGGAATGAATGGTGTGTTGGAAAAAAATTGAAATGGTTCATTAAATGTTTTCTTACAAAGGTTATTTTGAAAATTTTACTATTCTTTATTGGGTGTATTAGAAGAAACGTCGGTATTGGAAGTCAAACCCACTACTTTTTATAAGAACGGGTGGGTCTCACTCTCACGAACAAGAGGGAAAAAATAAAAAACACTACTCAGAGGTTTAACGAACGCACACACGCACGCAGAGTCTATCATATTACTGAAAGTGATTCAATTCAGGGCCGAGTTGCATGAGTTGAATCGGCGGAAATGGGAGCGAGTCGAAAACTCCAAGGCGAGATCGATCGCGTTCTTAAGAAGGTTCAGGAAGGCGTCGAAGTCTTCGATAGCATCTGGAACAAGGTAGGTCCTCTTCTCTTCTTCGATTATTTCGAATTTTCTTCTGTTTTCGACTCACACATGACATTGGTGCATTAGGTTTACGACACCGATAATGCGAACCAGAAGGAGAAGTTCGAGGCGGACCTGAAGAAGGAGATTAAGAAGCTGCAGAGGTACAGGGACCAGATTAAGACATGGATTCAGTCCAGTGAGATCAAAGACAAGAAGGTGAAAATTCTCCTTTTAATCTTGTGCTGGTTATTGTAATTTCTGTCTTTCTTTCAATTGGCTTAAGTTGAACCTAGCACATGCCACATGCAATGTCGAATTGTATTATTGTTGTATGGTTATATGATATGATATGAGATATAGAATCATCACTCCTAAGCTAATTTGTGTCGTGAGCCAACATTTTGAGGAGCGAAAACAGTGTGTATGCATGCCTGACAAAGTGTTAGTTTGTTTTGGCGTGTGTTTGGTTTCATGTTGGATTACCTACAATCACATTGAAATACCAGCTAATGTGATGAGTGGTTATAAGGTTGGCTTGGTGGTAAAGGGAGAAGGGAAGGAGGGAGAGGTCGTGGGTTCGAATCCCTCCACTAACAAAAACACTAACAATTAACATTGGCCGATCAAAAAAGAAAAATAAAATAAATAAAAACCCAGCTAATGTGATTTTAGGTAAAATCTCAATGTTTGGTTTTACGTTGATAGATTGATTTTGAGTTGAAGCACCTTTAGGTAGCTTTTGTTTTGGATAAAAATTGATACTGAGTTTCCTACTAATTTGCTTTTAGAATAAAAATATCCAAACATAAATCGCATTACTTCAAAATCGATTTTAACCAAAATCAATTTTGTCAACACTCACTTGAGCATAGACTTAATTGAGTGTTGAATGTGATTGGGATGTGTGCATAAATTAATCTTTGCCGCAAATCTTATGGTGGCACAGTGTGGGGAATTGATTTCTAGGGTAAAACAAACAACACTTACTTTCCACTGAAGCATCTACTTGGAAGAATGAGGATAACAAGGATTGAATCCTTGATCACGTGGCCATAGAGGCTTTGAAATCATATCATGAATTAACTCTTCCCTATTCTTAAGCTGTTTGGTGTTTGTTTGCAGATGAATAGTTTTATATGTAACTGTTTGCACAAGTGACAAGCGTGAGAATAAGACCAATAGAAGCCCTAACAAGCGTTTGTTCAAATGAAGGAAAGACCAATAAATAGATGTGAAGGAAGACTTAGAAAAAAAACTCTAAGAAGACCCACCAACACATGAAAGCCAAGATCTTTCAGAAAATGGATTCCTATTCAAAGGGTGCATAACCTCATGAGTAAGCTCACACTAACCCGTCAATTTGGGATCCAATTCGGTATTTTCCTTAGGAGGTATCGGGAAGGAATTGGGATGTAATAATATCGATTTATACAGATATAGGAAAAGGGTTCTCTGTTGATTCGAAAGCTCTACGTATGAGATAGGGATAGAGAAGGGGGGGAAACTAACGATTTGACGTAGTACTTTTGATCGAAAATTTGATCTGATTTATTTCACAGTCTTTGCTCATTGATGAAATGAGTCATATTCTATAGGATCAAACCTTGGGTAGTTAAATTTTAGATTTAAATGACCTCTATGAAGAGTTGGTGTTTTTCCTGAACTTAAACAGGTAGCCGACCCCATCTATTATGAAAATGCTTTGCCTGTTGTTGTTGCATAGTACAAGGCATGTGAATTATTGAGGGTTTCGGAGGGTCATGATAGAATTCTTACCACACACAATCCTTATGTTTTGGTAAAACCCACCTCTGGAAAAAAACCTAATGCTGTGGGAACGAACGTTTCATTCTAATTCCCTAACACATTTTAATTGGTTGGGTATGTCCTTTTGGAAATTTGCTTAGAGCAAAAAAGGGAGATGGCCAAACTAGGTGGACCCAGAAGCAATACGTAATGAAACCTCTTGTGATTCGAGCATGACCTAAGCAAAGTAATCAGTAATTGGTCAAATCATCACCGCTTTCTTGTAAACGATGGACAAACGGCGTGTATTTTAAGTCAAAGTGAATAAATGTACCTAATCAGGTAACTATTTATTATTTAATAAAAGGTTCCATATCTCAAATTAGTGGTGGGATATTTTCCAATAGAAGTATTACTGACTAAACATTGTTGCATTGAAATATAGGCAGGTTTTTACATGTATTAATAACGTATTGACTTTGAAAGTCAAAAAGATATTATTGAGTAAATAAGATACCATACCCCATGCAAAGGGTGCTGATGTTTGGGTACATGTGATAAACGGCGTGTATGTTTGCGCATGTGAGAAGAAGACCAATAGAACCCTAACTAGAGTTTGATCAAATGAAGGGGACCAATAAATAGAGGTGGAGGAAGACTAAGAAAAAAACTCTTGTGGAACTGTTTAAATGATCTCTATGAAGAGTTGGTTTTTGACTGAATTTAAACATGTATATGGAAATGCTTTGGTCGTTGTAGTAGTTGTATTACAAGGTATGCAAAATATTGAGTGTTTTGGAGGGTCCTGTTAGATTTCATTGTGTGCTTTTCAGTTGTTGGACTCCAAACAAGAACTGAATTTTTTCTTTCTTTCTATCTTCCCAACCATGTTATACATTGCAGTTTTGGTATTTCTTACCTTACATTCGTGTGTGTGTGTGTGTGGAACGCTGGCTTCTGAAATGAGCTGTAAATTTGTAGGGAAAGCCTTGGAAATTATGGATGAATGGATTTGTTTCCAGCAAATTTACATTTTAGGACAGAACTTATAGGTGTAGTTCCTAAAGTACTTTTTGATCCCATTATCCAATTAAAATTGAAGTTTCATCTTGATAAGCTGCATAATAAAAGTCACACTGGTTATTGAGGTGAAATCCAATTTTGATAGGAAAACAACACTGTAAGCACCTAAGAAACTGCACTCAAACGAGATAACTTATTTTAATGATGTAGTTTCTGGCTAATATGGAGCAGATTGTTTCTTATTCTCTTTGACTGAATAGCTAGTAATCTGTAATCAGAGCATATTTTAGTATGGATCTAGTGAAATAACGTTTGCTACTATGTTTTGTCCTGTCTGTTCATCTGTTGTAGATTGCGCTTTTCTTTCTGGTTATGCTTAGATGTTGGTATTGCTGGGTTGACTTGTGTGATATTGTATGGTATGAAATGTTCTTGTACTAAAATTTGGATTTTTGACTTGGTTTTTAATTTGACATTGTTTTCTCTTTTAACACATCGTGACATAGGTTAGTGCCTCATATGAGCAGGCTCTGGTGGATGCACGCAAGCTTATTGAGCGTGAAATGGAAAGATTCAAGATCTGTGAGAAGGAGACAAAGACAAAAGCATTCTCCAAAGAAGGCTTAGGTCAACAGCCTAAAACTGTGAGTCTTTATTATTGTTTTGGGATTTTCTAGGTGTATTATGATTATGCTTCCTCTTTAGGGGATGAAGAGTATCTTATTCTCAATGCTTTGTGACAGGATCCTAGAGAGAAGGCTAAATCAGAGACAAGGGATTGGTTGAATAATGTGGTATGAAATCAATTGCTATGAATAACTTTCATTTTTACTTTTGTTGTTCTCGAATTTGGGTTGAAACCTAACTCAACCCAAAAGTTAGCTCATGAGGTGTGAATTACCCAAGCCTTTATAAACTCTACTTTGGCCATTTTTGTAGTCAATATGGGATCTCAACACATAGTCCTCACCTGTACTAGGAAAGCAGTAGGGTTAGGTTGATTGCACTAGGAAATCTATGGGGCCTATTTTCTGGACAGTTGAGTGTGGCCCAACATCAAACCTATCATAGGCTTTGATACAATTTTGAATTTGCACTAGGCCTAACTCAACCACAAAAGCTACTCATGAGGTAAAGATTGCCCAAGCCTTTATAAGCTCTACTTTGGCCATATTTGTAATTGATTGGTATCTCAACAGTAACACCCCCCTCCCACATGCCTAGGACTTGACATATGGAGTGTAGAGATTGTACAACTGTTTTTTTTTTTTTTTTTTTAATATTGCATTCGGAAAGTCGCAGGGCCAAGTTGATTGTGTTGGAAATCCGTGGGGCCAAGTTTATTTTTTGGATAGTTGAAGGTGGCTCAATATAAAATCTATCATAGGCTCTGATACTATCTTGAATTTGTGTTGGGCCTACCTCAATTGCCAAAGTTATCTCATTAGATAAGGATTTTACAAGCCTTTATAAATTCTACTTTGGCCATATCTGTAGTTGACAGGGGATCTCAACAGTTGTGATCAAATTATAGCAATTACTTGTTGCTTTGATAGCTTGTATACCTTAATTTAATGTAACTTCATAGTGTTAGGCAAATGAACAGCCATGTTTGCTTTGTACCTAATGGTTCTTCCAAGTTGCAAAGTGGAAAATAATGCAAGTTCTCTGTTCACTGTTAAGTGACCTTTTCACTAATGGGAATTTGTTAGTTCAAATTGGTCCTTAAAATTTGCTTTCCATAATGATGTTTATACAAGTCTACTGCCTGCTTACCTCATGATTCACATTGGAGTGTCTCTGTATTCATGTGTTATTTAGAAGAGGTTATCTTTAGTTCGAATAGTGTATTTATATTTCTTTCTCTGGAAAACATTATTGTTTTAAATGTTTGAGTAGGTTGGGGAGTTAGAAAATCAGATCGATAACTTTGAAGCTGAGCTTGAAGGACTTTCTGTCAAGAAAGGAAAGAACAGGCCACCCAGATTGGTATGTAGTAAAGGAAACACAATTTATGAGACTGTTGAAGATTTATCTAAGTCATGGCTATTCAAATGTTTCTGTTTGTTTGTCAGATACATCTAGAAACATCAATTACTCGGCACAGGGCTCATATAAAGAAATGTGAATTTATCTTGAGGTTACTAGATAATGATGAACTAAGTCCAGAGCAGGTTAATGATGTCAAAGATTTCCTGGATGACTATGTAGACCGTAATCAGGTTTGTCTTGTATAGCTTGCACTCTTGTCATTTTGCTTTTAAAAGATAAACACTATATGAGGTCTTAGAGTTTGATACCATGCAAAATTTATGAATTGGTATTAATTTTCTGTCTTTCCTATTTTTCATTTTATTTTACAGGACGACTTTGAAGAATTTAGTGATGTTGATGAGTTATATAGCTCATTACCCTTAGACAAGGTGGAGTCACTTGAAGATATTGTTACAATTCCCCCTGGTCCTGCTAAGGTATTTGTTTAATGATTATTGCTCTGCAAATTCTGCAGTGCACAGCTGCACACACTAACACATACTGGTGCATTTGTAGTTACATATTTTCTTGCTTAATTTTAGATAAATAATTGCCTTTCTCTATTACAAAAGCTCTGTCACCAAACTGCAAAGTAAAGCAATTATTTCCCCAAAATAAGTTAATCTAATGCACATAGATTTGTGTTATGGGTTTGGGATATACAGATTACATTGCTCTTTCATGCTATACTTTTTTCAATGTTACATGACTTTTGTTATTATTCACTTGTGTGTTAGGTAGCTTAAAAATTATGACGTTTGATAAATACCAATATGCCTTTATTTTGGGTATTTTTTTTAGAATTTATATAGGTACAACATAAATTAATTAATCTGTATCTCTAAACTTCAGTGTAGTGATCATATTTCAGCTATAGTGGTTTTGGATCTGGCTGCTCCATGTCACTATTTGGGATTGATAACTATGAATGGTTGCAAGAATGTTTTCTTTCCTAAATTAATTTAATGCATTTTTATGTTGGTATACATATTTTTTGCGGACATTTCCTTTATGTTAATATTTTAGAATTTTTCTATATACAAAACTCCTAATTTATTTTCTATTTCGGCAGGTGGCACCTGTGCTTAGCTTGAAGCCTTCTGTGGCAGCATCAGCTTCAGCATCACAAACATCTGTGTGTATCCCTTAATTCTTATTTCTATGAGCTGAAATTTTTTCTTATGAGTGATTATTCTTGAAAAGTAGGGATTTTTTTTTTTCAGAAATCTCCAGTGAATATTTATGCAGTTTATTTTCCAAAATGATATGCTGGCAAAAGACATATCATTGCATACAGGATACATGAGGCTTGCTTTGCCTTTCTAATTTGATGGTTTTAAATGATATAAGTAATATTGGATAGGTTCTATTCCATTTTGGGTAAGGATATACGTATTCAACTCCAAGTTTATGGGAATTTTGATTTTTAATTGTCAAACAAGATAACTTATTGTTAGTGACATGACTTTATGAGACATCATAACAAATTGATAAATAGCTTAAAGAAAAATAAATAAAAAGATCACGTACATAAGAAATGGAGAAAGTACTCAAGATAGTAGTTTTAGCCCTAGTTAACAATATTTATGTTACATATGTGGCACCAGATAATCCAATTTTAACAATTTTTCTGATGACATTTTTCTAAAGTAGCCTTTTTGAGAATAGAACATGATGATTGATCATGATTGTTGTTCCACCAAGTGCATGTGGCTGAACTACCAGTTAACACAGAAAAACCTATATCCTTGTTAGATGCCATTTATTGTTGATTGGTCCCTCTCCGGGCAACTCCAATTTGTAATCATTGAATGCTTCTTTCCAGGAGCAAGCTGATGATACAGCTTCCCAGGATAGCAATTCTGATTTTGTCACAAGAACTCCACCTCCTAAAAGTAGTATAGTTAGTCCTACTACTACGACACCAGCAGGGAATTTTGCTACTCCTGTTTCTATGAATGTTCCCATGCCTAACTTGTTGAGTCCACCAGCCATTGCATCAGTCATGCCTGGTTCAAATTCTGTTCAGAGTTCCTTGGAGATTAGTAGTCCTGTGGATGCTTCATCTTTTGTAAATCAGTCTAGCACCATGAAGGAGGAAGAGATTAATAGTTTCCCTGGCCAAAGACCATCTCCATCGCTTTCTGATGTTACACTCGTAAGGAACATCAGCAGAAACAGCACATCAAATCAAGCAACAAATAACATACCTCTTGTTTCTGGCAACATGGTTTCCAGCAATGTGCCCCTTGGTTCAGTGCCTTCTGCATCTGAAATAACCAAGAGAAACATATTGGTAGGTGATGATAGACTCGGAAGTAATGGGATGGTGCAGCCTCTTGTATCCTCTTTAAGTAATAGAATGATCATGCCTCAGGTTGCAAGGCCTAATGATGGAAATTCCTCAGTTGACTCTAGTAGTGTCAACGAAGCTGCAACTGTATCTGGGAGAGTGTTCTCCCCTTCTGCTGTTACTGGCATGCAATGGAGATCTGGAAGCCCCTTCCAGAATCAGAATGATGTGGTACACTTTTTCTCTTGAATTTTAATTTGCTATTGTTGATTTGTCGTATGAGCTGTTGGTTACTTTGTTCTCCAATTATGTTATGCATTCTAACTTGAAATTTGCCTGTATTGCTCTATTCTTTGCAACTTGTTTATTTGATTTCAAAGTTCAAGCTGAAGATAGATTTGTAATGTTATTAATAGACAATATCAGAGAAAATAATAATATGCAATTAGATTGTGCTGTGCTATTGGTTGTTGTTCATTTAGTTACTGAGAAGTATAGGATATCAAATTCTTCAATTGAAATCTAGCTAAAATAGTAAATACTGAAGCTGTGCATGCGTCTTATATCTATAATCCATTATTTTATCAAACTAAGTCATACCTACAGGTACCTAAATTGCAAGCCATCTCAGTTTTGTTGTATTTTAATTTTTATACTACCTATCTGATACTACTTTACCAAACTGATACCCCTCTATCCCTCCCCTTTCTACTTATATTCTCCTTCTATTCTTGAACTAACATACTGTTATTCTGTTACAAAGCCTCAAGGTTTTGATCCCCTGCTACCCCCTTGTTTCTCCTAACATAGAGCCCCTCTTTATAGGGGAACTCCTACGCTATCATATAAATATAATATTGATTTATGATAAATTTCACGTAGTAGACAAGACAAGCTAAACCATCTATATATTGATGTATGTAAACTATAAAATATTCTGTGTTTTAAGCCACGTGTAGGGAATCCAATGATATGTGTGGAGATTTCCAGAAGACTAGAACAAGTATGCAATTTTCAAAATGAATTATGTATTCAATAAATGTTTGGTTTATGACTAATCATATAGGTGAATGGAGTTCATCACAGCTAACGATTTTTCCTTTTTCTTTTGTCTTTTTCAAAATGATAAATTTTCCCTTTTTCTTTTGTCTTTTTCCTTTTTCTCTTGGTATACTTCTTGAGAATTTCTTATTCTCGTGCATTTCTCTTTTCTATCTTAAGGAACTATTTGATTATCAAAGATTAGAAAAATCTTTCATGCTTGTTTTAGTGACTTTTGTGATCTTCCATTCATTTGAGCTCCATGCTTCTACTAATCTATATATGAATGTATTTTTTGGATAAGTATGTATGTAGGCCTATTTACACGCAAAATAATTACATGGGTGCACATATATATACCTATGTTGGGGGTATATCAGATGCTGGATTTTACAATCAATTTTAACTTTTAAGGCTTGTTGTACTATTACAAATAGGTCACTTAATATATATACCTTCTTTTCTTTTTTTGTTACTGATGAGTTGAATGAGAGTATGTATTTCATAAGTTGTTCTGTGAAGCTAAAAAATTTTAGTTTATATGGAAATGCATTGTTCTTGCATGCAGAATTGGAGTAGAAGCATAACACACTTCTTCGTACATGTAAACATGTAATAATGACATGGGGAGTAAGGATTTCAATGGGATGGAACATGCTGTGTAGTTTATTTTATGTTTTATACCTTTGACTTGTTCATTTTATACTTCAGGGTCAGGTTCGTGGAAGAACTGAAATAGCTCCTGATCAAAGGGAAAGGTATTTGCAGAATTATCATCAGCAAGTGCAGCAACAAGGGCAAAGTGCCATTCTTAATATGCCATCTTTTGTAGCAGGGAATCCTAAGCAGTTTTCTGCTCAGCAACAAAATCCTCTCTTACAGCAGGTACCATTTTCTCTGCCTTTATTGCTCTTTTACCCAGAATTTTAAGATTGAATATTTATTGTCCGCCAACTGCCCTATTTGTGACACTCTTCTGCTACCAATTTCAGAAAAAATATAATGTATAGTTAAAAAATTAACATTTCATCTACACTTCTTTAGTGCCTGACTTTTAAAGGGAGAATTGCTGAGATTTTTGCATTGGCTGGAATCCTTGATTGACATCTTTCCCCACTTTAATCATCTATTAGTTTTTGAAAACTGTTTTAAAAAACATTTTCTAAAAACTAAAAAACAAAAGCACAATCTAACACACCTTAATTCTTTTGCTATTTTTTTGACACTTTACTGCCCTACATTGTCTACCTTTGAGCATCACCGGTCTCAGCATTCTGGTAGAATTTTCCTTTGAGACACTCTTAATTACCATGTTCAACAATTTTATTAATGGGCTGGGCCCCAGATAATTTTATTTCTCTTCTGTTTTTCTTACATATATAATCTTCTCTGTGATTGACTCTATCAGATACTTGAATATTTTGTTGAATGATAAAATGCATCTTCACAACAACCTGATTTTTTTCTACAATGGATGGGAAATATATATTTTACATGCCATGCTGCTATTTGTGCAGTTTAATTTTTATGCTCTGGTTTGGATATTCTTTCTATTATAACATCCTACTATATGTGCAGTTCAATTCTCAAGGCTCATCCGTTGCATCTCAATCTGGTGTGGGACTTGCAGTCCAGTCATCAGGTCATAGTGGTATTGCTTCCACCTCATTACCGCAGCCACCCAATTCTGTCCATTCCCCATCTAGCCAACAATCATTGCTATCAGTTGTTTCCAAAGATGCAGGTATATTTTGTGTTACTCTTATTCAGCCGTATGATTTGTTGAAGATTGTTAGAGATGTTATAAAAGTATAAAATCATTCTTGCGTCTGAATAGTTCATATTTTTTTTTGTAAAATTGATTCATAATACGTTATTTGGGCCTATCCCAGATTTGATGTTGGAATTAGAAATATATAATACCCTGATTGGTATTTTTGTGAAAGATGAGATATATCAGTTTTTTATATTCTGCAGATGTTGGCAATTCTAAGGTTGACGAGCCACAACAACAGATTTTTCCTGATGATTCAGGGACTGAATCTACTGCTAGTACTGGGATTGGCAAGAATTTTGTGAATGAAGATGAATTGAAATCCGCATATGCTGTAGATTCTCCTGTATGCTGACTAACTCATGGGCTTTTATATTCTTTTAAGATACATTATCTTATATACTTGTACAACTTGCTGAAGCATATATTTACACATGCTCACACATACCTACATGTTATGTTTTCTGTGTAAACTCTGTTGTCATGCATGCATCTGATTTATATCAATAAACCCTGGATCATAAGTTGGAAAAGCCAGTGACTAAATAGATTAGGTGACAAAAGGAATGGACCAAAAAATAAAATAAAACTAGCAATCCTGACCATTGTCTACCTAAGAAGGTAGGATATTTAAAATACATAAATATACATATATTTGAAGTACATGGAGACCATGCCAGTTTCTGATTCTACCTTTGTTTCCTTAATTCCTTCCATTTTGTCATTATACAAAAACAAATTAGTTCAACAGCATATGATTTGAAACTTGAAAGCTTTGACTAACCAAATAGTAATAGTTCTTTAATCAGTTAGATGGGTAGGGCTGAACTGAACTTGTTATGCTTTGTAGACAGCAAAAGTACTTATTTATATTTTGATTCATGTTTAAACATGGTGTGGAAGAATCTATTGGGCATATTGTATAAAATATATTCATGGGTGATTCAAGTTGACTGTTTGTCATTTATGCTGCAGGCTGGAGTACCTGCCTCTCTTCCTGAGCCTGCTCAGACTTATAGAGATATTGATTTGTCTCCTGGCCAACCTTTACAATCAAATCAGCGTACTGGTAACCTTGGTGTTATAGGAAGAAGTTTCACTGACCTTGGAGCTCTTGGTGACAACTTCAGTGCATCAACTGCTAATTCTGGCGGAGTTCGTGATCAATTATATTATTTGCAGATGCTTGAGGCAGCTCACCTCAAACTCCCACAACCTAAGGACTCAGAACGTCCTAGGACCTATACTCCTGTATGCTTTCTTGGTTTTAGTAATCCTCATTTTTATTGAATACTCTGTTATTTATAATAAGATTATAAGACCATTTTTTCCCTTTGTTTTGGTTATGCAGAAACACCCTACGATAACACCTCCTAGTTTTCCTCAAGTACAGGCACCTATTGTTAATAATCCTGCTTTTTGGGAGAGAGTAGGTATCGAACAATATGGCACTGATACCCTGTTCTTTGCATTTTACTATCAACAGGTATGCGGACTTTTTGGATACTGATTAGTATTACTCTCATTCAGTTATATAAGCTTACATTCATTATTTTCTGCAGAACACTTACCAACAGTATATGGCAGCAAAAGAGCTAAAGAAGCAGTCTTGGAGATATCACCGGAAGTATAACACATGGTTTCAACGGCATGAAGAACCAAAAGTTGCAACAGATGAATATGAGCAGGGAACATATGTGTACTTTGATTTCCATATTGCAAATGATGATCTGCAGCATGGGTGGTAAGCTTAGTGAACTTATAATTTCATCTATTTGCACTCGTAGTAATGTTTTACTTTATAGAAAATTGGAGATGGCTATCCCTTAAAAATTTGAGCAAATATCCATTTCCGTCTTCTCGATACATTTTGTGAGGTTGGTCGTCTATTTAGAAATATAGAGTTGGTCCTTTAATGTCAATTTATGTCATCAATGTTGTAGTTGAAGTGGCATCAACTTGGTTCCTTAATGGACAAAAGTAATGGGCATTTAGTTATCATTGAAGGCCCATTTTGATGTCGAAGATAAATGAAGGGTTAACGTGATGTCACACATATCTTGGAAAGACTAAATTGGATATTACTCTAAATTAATTTTAAAACAACTTTGATTATATCTCAAGTTTTCCCTTTTCTGGTTCAGTCTATGAAATTAGTGATGGCAATTAGACCCAAGCCTAATGGGTACCCACAAAAATTGTCCATAATGAATAAGGTATTTGCCCATCAAATGGGTCTAGGCTCGGAAATGAGTATTTAAACAGACAAAATTTTGCAAGTATGAGGGTAAGTATAGGCACTATTTTTTTTTTTTTTTTTTTTGATCGGTCAATGTTAGTGGTTAAATGTTAGTTTTTTTGTTAGTGGAGGGATTCGAACCCACGACCTCTC
>PYAF01004762.1:473068-504073 GCA_007407185.1 Glycine tomentella
TAAAACAATAATTTATGGACATTAATTAATAGAGTAACTATTGAAATTTAAAAAATTACACAAATTGTTATGCATGTACATGCATTTAATTATAATTATTATTGATTTAGCACTTTTAGGTCTTTTTTGGTTTAAAAAATATAGGTTAAATATGATTTTTTAATTCATTGTTCACAATATTATCTAAAGTGTTTTAAGTACTAAAAATAAAAAAAAAAATTTACAGGGATAAAAAAATTAAATTTCAAATACTAAAAATATAAGACAAAAATATATAGTTACTCTTAATAAACTAATTACTATCTTTTTATCAAGTAATTGTTATTTCCTTAAAATATAATGTCAAAAAATAAGTTAGGAATCTAACTCAATCCTATAAAATTGGCTTATAAGATGAGGATTTTACTCCTCACTTATATAATTTATGACATAACTATTTTTAGTTAATGTGAAACTTCAACATGTTCCATGGCTAATTTAATAACCATCATGTGAAACCTTTAACACACCCATCTATTTAGGGGTGACCATAATTTAATTGATTTTTTCAATACTCTTCTTGACGCTAAATTAAATTAATAGTTTTCAAAAAGTAATTATCCCACTAAATTTTATTTTAACTAATATTTAAATTTCTTTATTCAATATTAACAAGAGTTAGGTCAAACTTAAAAAAAAATAAGAGTTAGGTCTAATAGAATGAACAAATTTTTTACAACATGACAAATCAATGTTTAAATTTCTGCAGGTACCCATATTTAATGATCGATATTACCTTAAAACTAATTTTCTTATTTGAAGGAGAATACTTATGAAAAACAAATATAAGTTATTTATTTAATATTAAATTTAATATATATTTATAAACTGTTGTACGAATTATAATTTATTTATTAAAATTTAAAATTAAATTTTTTAATATCATATTGAAAGTCATCAATATATATTAAATTTTAAAAAGTCCCAAGTTAATTAAATATTTATAAATAATATAAAATATATTAATTAATATTTTCTCAATTTAATTATTTAATTAAAATATTTAATTTTTATAAATTTGTAATTAATTATTTTAAATTAACATTTAATACAATAAGATATTATAAAAATAATATTTATGAATAAAATTATAATTCTGGTTTTATTCTATTTTTTGTCATCATTAATTTAATATTTTATAATACTTTTAAGTTTTAACATATATTTTAATATTTTGTATACATTAATAAATATTTTATAATATATAAAATACTTGTCAAAACATTTTAAAATTTTATTTCAGTTATTGTCTTTTCAATCATGAACTTGTAGATCAATATAATAGTTACAACAGTTCAAACTTAACGCTTGTTTGTTTGACTTTGAAAACTTACTCTATCCACTTATTTTCTCTTTTATCTTTTTCTTTTCACCTAATTTTTCTCCTTATTTTTTTCTTTCTTTTTATAACACAGTTTACTTATCTTTCTTCAATCTACCTATTTACCCAAAATTAGAGTCAACCTTCAATAATTCTAATAATAAACTTGAATAGATTGAGTAAAATTAGAAAGAAAATGTTTCATCTAAGAGAGAAAAAAATAGAAGAAACAGAATGTAACATATATAATATGTGAGAAAAAGAAAAATAACCGTTATTTAGATAATAAAAATCAAAAAATCATCATACTCTCAGAAAAAAAAGAAAAAAATTAAACATTTTTAATGATAATAATTCATTAAAGTCTGTCTAGTAACGAAAGTTTAAAGTAATATATATATATATATATATATATATATATATATATATGAAAACTGAAGTTTAATTTTTATAGTCATCAATGTATTTATACAAATAAACATTTCTAGTAATACTAATAAATAAATAAAATATTCCAGCAAAAATATAACAATTTAAATGCACCAACATAAATTTGTACCTTAAATGTCAATATTTAATAACCCCATAAATAAAGTGATTTATTTGGAAACCGCGACAAACCGACGTGGTTTCTATACATCCGAAGCAGCCACCACGCTCGCTCCTCGTTCCTTCCTTCTCTGTCTAAATTCTAAAACCTCTTTCCCACTTTCCAGTTCACACTTCACCCAACAAATAACATCACGCTCGCTCATGTTACTATCTCACTTCTCACATCTTTCATCCAAAACCGACACAATGAAAACAAAGCAAAACCTCTCTTCTCCTTCTCCTAAATAACCAAAACCTTTCTCTTTCAACTCTTTCTTTTCCAGCAATTCAAACTTCCATTTTTTTTTCATACCATTCATTTATTTTCTTCCCTTTACCAAGTCCGAAAAACTTTCTTAAACTGTAGGATATTATTTGAACTTTCTCTAGACCCACAATTAGGTGCCACCTTACCCCCCCAATCACAAAAAATATGTGGAGGTAATTAATACTCGTCTTTCTTCACTTGGGCAATACTATAGAATAATATTTTCATTTAAATTCAACCGACCTTTTTCGACAATTTTCAAGTTTTTTTCATTTTCCAATCTCATTTTCTCGCCTACGTTTTCTAGAAAAATATAGGAAACAAAGAAACTTGATTCTTCTTGTAATCTTGTTCAGGGGTTTAGCTTTCAATAAACAATAGAACTAACGAATAAGGATCGATCCAAAATTCAAAGATTTATATTAGTAGGCAGAACTTTTGGCGTTTTACACTGTTCAAAGTTCAACAGAGGTTGATAAAAGAAACAAATTAGAGAAAAATAGTCATCACATTTAAGTCTCAAAATTAATTAAAATTCTTTCAATTTCGCCCACTCATTCTCATTCATTGTGGGGGTGAAAGAAAAAGTGATATAAATTTTTCATTCCTAAAGCCCCACCTTCACTTGTCACGTACTCTCTCGAAGGATTAGTATCTCAAAGGATTAGTCTTTGATTTCAGTAGGAATACTCAAGAGTCCACCCGAACAACCTTTTTCAAAGAGCAAATAAACAGTACTTGTACCCTTTTTTTATTATTTTCTGGGGGTGATGATGATGAGAAAAGGTTGGTTTTTGAGATTGGTTATGGTTATTGGTGTGATGGGTTGGTGTTGGTGGGGTGTGGAAGGGCTTGGAGTGAATTGGGGGACTCAGGCCACACACCAGTTGAAAGCAGACACAGTGGTTGAGATGCTGAAGGACAATGGGATCCAAAAGGTGAAACTGTTTGATGCAGATGAGTCTAGCATGAGTGCTCTATCTGGCTCTGGCATTGAAGTCATGGTTGCCATTCCCAATAACCAGCTTGCTGAGATGAATGACTATGATCGTGCCTTGCAGTGGGTCAAGAAAAATGTCACTCGTTACAACTTCAGGGCTGGAGTTAACATCAAGTGAGTCAATTTACTTACTTTCACTTTTTTTTAAAAAAAAATTAACATTGAAGGGTATCAATTTTGTGAATGTGGGATGTTTTAAATCTCGAGGGAGAGTAAAATGTTAGGATGCAGTTGTCTAATATTTGAACTATTGATCTGATCTGAATGTTTATTTGATTTCTTGTTTTAGTTGTTATTTTGGATCCTTACTTTGATTTTGCTTCATGATATGGCCTATATCTTACCTTAGCTTATGAAAAATTTGTAGTCCAGTGTGATCAAATATCATTGACGAAGAGAAAGTTTTGTGCCTTGTTTTTCTGTTTGAGTTTAGGGAGGATAGGAAATAGTGTGGGAAGGAGGGATTTGGATTATTTTCATTCAATTTTTCACGTATTCAAACATTCATTAATTTGGAATTGTATGAGGATTTCAGTAAATCAAATTTATAATACCATTTAACCATTTGATGTTCATCTAATGGTTAAAAATATAAGTATTTTATGAATGCATGCAAATTTGACTGTACTGAATCTGGTTCTAAGAAGTAGACAGAGAAAAGTGAATATAGATTCTCTTTTTTGGTACTTGTGGTGTGGCTTCTTTTGAGAGTGTTTTGAAAGTCGATTTTGATTGGAGATCCGTATTAATTATTCCTTTTGTAATTTATAAGGAATATATTTAGCAGAATTTTTGTATCTTGTATTTCAGTGTGGCATGAGCCAAATATATATACAAGTTGTACTTGTATGTTATAAATAGCTATTGCTATTACAATTTGAATTTAAATACAATAATTGTTAATAGTAACAAAAGCTAACGATAAGGAATAATAGCTAACAATTTGGAACGACACTTGATAATAAGTTGATAGCCTTTTGTAATAATAATATAAGCTAACAATTAGGAATGACAGCTGTAAGAATAGATTGGAAGTTGAGGATAAAGATCAGGATGATCTTATGCTAACATAATTAGACTATTAATTAAAATTTTACACTTTGAAAATGAATAATTTTGAGAAAACTTATTTCACTTTTTCCTTCACATCTTTGATAAGTGGAAAACATGGGTCTTGAAGGAATGTTAAAAAGGCATTTTTTTAAGCAATGTTAAAAGACATTTTCTCAATTCTAATGTTTGAACTTGGTAAACTGGTGAATAAAGCATTTTCCATTGTGCATATGGGTTTTATATTCGGATTCCATAAGTAAAATTTTGGAGTTAATCCTTTCTTTCCCAACTAAGTGATTGTTCATTTTGCTCTCCATCTGTATTCTTTCACAGGTATGTAGCAGTTGGGAACGAGCCATTTTTAAAATCCTACAATGGTTCATTCTTGAACATCACCCTCCCTGCATTACTGAACATTCAAAATGCCCTCAATGATGCAGGCCTAGGGGACTCCATAAAGGCCACAGTGCCCTTAAATGCTGATGTGTATGAGTCTCCACCAAACAACCCTGTGCCGTCAGCAGGAATATTTAGGCCTGAGATAAGTGACCTAATGACCCAAATAGTGCAACTTTTGGCAAGGAACAATGCACCATTCACAGTAAACATTTACCCTTTCTTGAGCCTCTATGAGAATGACAATTTCCCCTTTGACTATGCCTTCTTTGATGGTGTGGCCAATCCCATAAATGATAATGGAGTTTCATACACAAATGTTTTCGATGCAAATTTTGATACCTTGGTCTCTGCCCTCAAAAAAGTAGGGTATGGGAACATGCCAATTTTGGTAGGAGAGGTGGGGTGGCCCACAGATGGTGACAAAATTGCTAATGTAGGCAATGCATTTAGGTTCTATAATGGGCTTTTACCAAGGCTTGCAATAAAAAAAGGGACCCCACTTAGGCCTGGATTTATTGAAGTTTACCTATTTGGGCTTATTGATGAGGATGCCAAGAGCATTGTCCCAGGGAACTTTGAGAGACATTGGGGCATTTTTGGGTATGATGGGAAGCCCAAGTTTCCAATGGACCTTTTTGGAAAAGGCCAAAACAAGCTACTAGTTGGTGCACAAAATGTGCACTATCTTGAGCCAAACTGGTGCATGTTTAACCCTGATGCACAGGACCTAAGCAAACTTGCTGATAATATAAACTATGCTTGCACCTATGCTGATTGCACTGCACTTGGATATGGTTCTTCTTGCAACAACTTGGATGCCAATGGAAATGCCTCATATGCATTTAATATGTACTACCAGACACAGGATCAGAATTACATGGCCTGCAATTTTGAAGGCTTGGCAAGGCTCACAACAAGCAATATTTCAACACCTACTTGCAATTTTATTATTCAGATAAATCCTTCCTTGTCCTCTTCTTTGAGGCCCCCAATAGTAGCTTCCTTGTTTGTCACTCTACTACCCTTGATTCTATTTTTGTAGGGTCTTGTACATACATTATTATTATAGGTGGTATTATTTATATAGATATTTTCATCAGTTGTTGTTCTTGGTTATAATCTTGATGATATTATAGTTTCAAGATTCATTTAATAAAGAATTTTATAGACTTAAGCAATTTAGATCTGATGGTAAGCGTATGCCTTGTAAAGGTCTGAAGTTGCTCTTAAATGCATTTGTCTTTTTATTCTGTGATCTAATTTTGCGGACCTCACATGTATGGGCTAGTAATACGTAACATGCTATTATATATAGTTGGATATTAAAGAACGCTTTAACCTGCTATACATATGCAAATTATCATTAACCGATAAAGAAAAATGTGCTAGTATAAAAAAATTGCAAATTATTATATCTAATTCCTCTAAAATGAGTAATTTATTTCAGAAAACAAAGTAAATAATCTTAGTACATATTTGCTTTTTATTAACATTGAAGCACTAATTGCACAAATTCCTATGCAGTTGAAGGAAAATTTGGTGTTCAATCACGTTGAACACTAAAATTTTCTCTTACAGAAATTGCGTTGAATGTGCCTGGAAGTGTGATTTGTGTAAAACAAACACACACACAACAATGGATATTACTATACATACGTAAAATAAAACATAATTGTAACGGAATATCAATTGTTATATTAATTTATTAACTAATATAATTATTGAATTTACATAATTTAGAGGAATCAAGTCTAAAACTATTAGATGCAAGAATCAAATATGACCTTTAAGAGCAAAGTGCTTCTATTCTAAAATAAAAAGAAGAAAATGTTTTTAATAGGAAAATCAAATCATTACACCTGCGGTTGTTTATGAATAAAGTTTTAAAAATGAGAGAGAGAGAGAGAGAGAGAGAGAGAGAGGATTTTTTTACTTTTAAATTAAAAGTTATATAATATTTATAAAAGTCAAGTTATTAAATTCATACTAATTTATTTTAAAAACTTTATTCCTAAATTCATACTATTAAAACTTTATTCCTACTCTTAGACGTTATTAAATTTCACTATACTTTCAACTTATTAAATTCATACTAATTTAATAACTTGACTTATGCAAATGAGAGGAGTTTATTATTTTCTTTCTAAAACAAAGTCAGTTAATAAATTCATACTAATTTATTATTATTTTTATTTAAGAAAACTAAACTAAAGAAAAATTTTATAAATAAAAAATACCCTTTTCATTACAAAACTCCACTCTTAAACGTATATTTAAAAAAATAATTAGACAGATGGTTACTATTAGTTTGACTTTCACTCAGAAAATTTGGTCTTTCTCCAGATATGGCCATAAGGACAAGAGTTTCCTGAAAAGCCCGTTTAGTATACCCATTCTCAAACAAGAATCAACAAACCGAGTGCAAAAGAAAACAATGAAATTAAAGTTGCGGAATTCTTTTCACCACCTTCCTTTTTATTCCTCTTATTCTTAGTTGAAAGTATTGATGAAATCAAAAGCCACGAGCATGTGGATATCGTAATGGAGGGGGATAGTGTTAGTGCATGCCAACTGCAAAATTTGAACAAATAGACACACCCTCACGTGCTTGTTGTGAAAGCATATGATACCGAGTGGAACAAAAATCATGACGTACGTTGACATGGAAATTTCAAAGCACAAAAAGACCAAAATTAGGAAAATGGTGAAATATTGGGGAAAAAAAAAATACAAGAAAGCCACAATAGTGTGGGCATATACTACTATATAGGCAAGAGTTAAGTAAGACCAAAGGCTTATTTCAATTAGACATTTTTTATAAGAACATGCATGATACTTGCAGGCATGCTTTGAACTTTGGTTATGTATAGCATGTTATTTAATTTGCATGAAACCATGCTATTATATTAAGATGGATATTAAAGCATGCTTTGAACTTACAAGCATGTTAAGACCAAAATATAGCATGTTTTGAACTTTGGATTGTAATTTGTGTGTACAACTTTGGATAATTGGATTATAACATAAGAAAACTACAGTTGAGTATTGTAGCCATGATTTGAGTAAAAATGGTGAAATTAAAAAACAAAAACTATTCCTTGTATATTACAAACTATAATCTGCACTTGTATTAGTACTTTTGAGTGTGTGATTCCTATAGCTCATAATATATATGTAGATCGATGTCATTGTAACACATTCCCCTCCCCCTTATGGTATATCTGTTTCCAAACAATTTGTTCCTTAATTTTAAGTTTGATTATACATGAAAAGTATATAGTAACACACAAGGTTTTAAAAAAGGTCCAAGACTTAGATTTGGATCGCAACATCAATATTTTTTAACTGTTCGTGATCGCAGCCGGGACCGCATCAGTCACATTTATCTGTAATTTTTCATGATATCAACAAACCGTAACGCGACTGTGACGATATTTAAGACCTTGGTAACACGTGACTTCACTACTTGTTGTCTGTAGAAAGAACAGCAACACCAACACCCATTCTCATCTCCATGACTTTCTTGTGTGAATTGGAATGCAAATAGCTTACAAAAGTAGGGCTCTTGGCTGGCCTATACTCTGGCAACAATCTTCCAGACTTGTACCTCACCCCACATGCATTGCATAGTGTCTTTGGACCCAATGGTCCTGCCCTCCACTGTGGGGTCCTCTGAGCTAGACAATGTGTGCACCTTCTTGGAATTGGGTGCTGCACATTATCATTATTATTGTTGCTGTAGTTGTTTTTAACTTCATCACCCTCATCATCATCACAATAATCCCCCAATTTCTCCTTCTTCACCACCACAACAACCCCCTCTTCTTGCTCAACATCCTTCTTCTTGGGGACAATGAGCTCACTATCAGCCAACCAATATGCTTGTTTCAAGAGAGGAGGGTCAGAACTCACCCCATCATTCTGTGTGCTGAAATGTTGTGACCATGTGCTTAGGGTGTGTTTTGTTGTTCTAGGGGCTGAAAGTCTCTTTCTCTTGCTCCTTGCTTTCCCTGGCACAGCAAAATTCTGCAAAGGACAGTGATGACTTTGTTGGGGTCTTTGCATTATTGTGCCTGATGAAGGCTTGGTGCTAGTGCTTGTGGTTTGAACACCACCACCAGAGGGTGCCAAGAGGCAACTTGGCCTACTAGAGAAACAGTCTTCCACAAACACTGATAACCATTCCATGCCAAAATCCACTTCCTGCTCACATTTTTTGGTGCCAAATTTAGTTGGAACAATCCACACACAAGGCAGCATATCAACACTTATATACACAAACCTACCAACAAATATTGAAACTTTATAAAGTATTTGCAAAGCTTATCAAGGACAAAAACTTACAAAACAGTTTCTTAAAGTGTTATTTGTGCAGTTTTTCAATCAGAATTGGAGTTTTATTTTAGTAATCCACTTAATCTTTTTAAAAGCAAACCTTTATTACACAAAATTAAAGAATGATACAAACAACACTTAAGAAAGAAACTGTATCTAAATTTTGTTCATATGTTTACATACATAAAAGAATCACTAATTCATCACTTAAAAACCAAAAGGGAGGAGGGGTTTTCAAGGAAAACCCATGTGATAAAACTTGCAAACAAGTAGCAAAACAAGAAAAATTTATCAAATAAGTGCTAAAAGCAGAAAAATATAAAGGTAATGAAGAGGCAAAACACACTACTAACCGTGTTCTGATGAGAGAAAAGGTCATCAAGGGTGGGAAGCTCTTGCTGACACTCAATTGAAGAAACTGATACATTTCGGCAAACATCCATGTCCATGAGCAAGAGAATGAAACTGAGAAGAAAAAGAAGAAAAGGAAGGAGAAAAACAAAGGTAAGTTTGAGTGAGTTTGGTGTTACATGTCACACAACTCAACACTCTCTAAATGCTCTTTCTCTTTCTCTCTTTATGGCCCTCTGAGTTTTTGTCGGCAGATAAAGGCTAAAGAAAACAAATCAAATTTTCAAAAATCAATCGGCGAGAAAGTTAACATCCCTGTCTCATGCACACACTCATCAATCAACATCTCTCGTTTTACATTACCATGTTTAATCCATAACATCAATTCATCTTTATGCTCCCTTTATTACCTCGTGTCTTCTTCCTTTTGTCATGAAAATAATGATGATGATGATGATAGAGTAAAGTAATTTTTTTTTAAATAACTAAAATAATTGTTTAATATGATAGTAAAATATTTTAGAAGACCTTTGTAAAAGAAAAAAAATCTCTTTATTTTTGGGTTAAAAGTAAAAGGGTAGAATTGATTGACGGAACTCTTGCTTGCATGGTTGTTTTTCTTCCTTTGATATTTCTTCTTTGCATGTGTGACACCACAATTTTTAATTGTTAGGAATAAATAATAAGGAGAATCCTTTGTAATATTGATTGATAGGACGAGTCCTGAGATATATCAAGAAAAAGTAAAAAAAATTTACACAATTGGTCATTGCTTTAGTATGAACCATTATTTTTAACCGTTAGATTAATCTAACAACATAGGATTGTTACACACCAAATTCTTGTTCCCTCTCACCAGTTCCTCCGACGGCAAATGGTGATCGACGACAGCAATTGTCAGGAAGAGAAATGGGGGAGGAGTAATGTTGTGCAAAGTGTGTAAAATATGACCCATAGGACGATATTAATCTAACGGTTTAGAGTTATGGGGACCACCGATGAAGATGATCATCTACCCTAGCCTTTGCCATTATTTAAATACTTAATTTTTAATCAATAATTGTTTAATAAATTTGAGTGTGTATGTGTGCGCGCGCTACTGTGTGTGTTGTGTGTGCAATTCTTTCTATGTGTTGTTGTGCATGTGATTCATCACCTAAATGACATTTATGGTTATTCCTAGCATATATCTTGCCCTTCCGGTACCATGAAATTTCTATGTTAATGAAGGAATGTGTTTATGATTAATATTATGAATGAATGCATGATGTTTATATGAATACATGTGAATACAATATAACATGGTATGTGTATGTGTTGTGAAAATGTTAGGACAATCTAGTCCTCATGAGATAGAAATCTAAGAGGAATTTTGAAAATAAATCATGTACATTTGTCGGTGAACCATGTATCATGTTGTGTACATATGTTTCGAAGTAAAAAATGTTTTCAGATTGTTCTTTGCAACTCGGGAAGTTGGAATCGCTAATAATCGCGGATCAACATGCCGCGGTGAATATGTACCTGGGCCCTGTACACACCGCTCGTCACATATGAATCCAATCGAGGAGGTCCCATGAATGAGTTGGCATGTGACTCTGACCTTGGGAGTGCAACAATTTGAAATCTTGTTTTAGCTCATGTTGATCCTATAAGTTGGAGTATCCTTGTGATACCAAAACATGCTGATGCACCATCAATGTTGTTTACTTGTTTTTCTTCCTTTCCATTTCTTCTTTGTATGTATAACACCTCAATTTTTAAGTGTAAGGAATAAATCATAAGGAGAACTCTTTGCAATATTCATCAATAGGACGAATCCAAAGATATATCAACGAGGAGCAAAAAAATATATACAAAATTATTTAAGGTCATTGCTTCGATGAACCACCATAATAGGTAGTCAACTATGAACCATTATTTTTAACCATCAGATTAATCTAATAACATAGGATTGTTCACACCAAATCCCTGCTCCCTCACATCAATTCTTTTAGTGACAGACAATGATTGGTTGCAACAATTACCAGGAAGAGAGTTGGGGGAGGAGTAATCTTGTATAAAAGGTGTAAACTATGATTCATGGGACGAGATCAATATAACAGTTCAAAGTTATGATTCATTTTGGACTACCAGATAGTACACCCTAGCCTTTGTCATTATATATTTAAATACCTAATTTTTAATAAATATTTGAGTGTGCATGTGCTACCGTGTGTATGTTGTTATGTGTGCAGTTATTTCTATGTTGTTGTGCATGTATGCGTTCTTGTGTGTGTGATTCATAACTTAAGTAACATTTATGAATATATTATTCCTAATTTATACCTTGTGTTGATTGACTTGAGTGTGATTATATATGCAACCCTACTATATCATGAAATTGCTATGTTAACCAAGAAATGTGCCTATGATTAATATTGTAAATGAATGTATAATGTTTATATGAATACATGTGAATACAATATGTCATGGTATGTGTATTATATTTTCTTGTTTTATATTTTGCAATATGTCATACCATACTACGTGTATGTGTCAATTTTTTAATTTTTGTTTTAAATCATTAGTATATAACTAATAAAATAATAGTTTTATTGTTTTGTGTATAAACCTTTAAAATAAAAATAATGTAATATTTTTATAGCACTAGTAAAAATAAAAAAAAATATTTTTTTCAAGACCCTAAACAATCATAGTGAGAGCAATTTGTTATTTTCTTCTTGTCTTTCATAACTACAAACAAAAGAAAAATATTAGAAGTGTCTGCTTTATGCGATGGAGGGATATTCGCAGTATCTTTTTCTCTTTTTTTACTTTGACCTTTTTGCCTTTGCAATCTCAAAAGATGCATCAGCCAGAACAAGCACAGACTGGTAGTGGCAGCCTGCTTGCTTGCAGTCTTAGATTCTTTGAAATTCCTTTTTAAATTTAACTTCAGTTTTGATTTTGAGCACCTTCAAACTTCATTTGCATGTGGTCCAAAGGAACTACGTATGGACACATGGGTTTTTCATTCATTAATTAGGATAAGTTGCATTTGCATTTCTTAAATTTAGGTTCAATTATATCTGGTTTTTATTTTGGGGATAAAATATAACAGTGTTATTTTTATATATTTTTATCAATTTTTTAAGGATAAATACACATTAAAAATAACAAAACTATATTGTCTATCCTTTTTTTTTTGTTTAGATCATTATGTAACTATATATAGCATTGTAAACTTTAAAATAATAAATTAATTTTCTAATATATATATATATATATATAATATCTTAATATGGATATAGTATCAATAAAAATATTATTAAATCATTTTAATTATAAAATTAACAATTATAATTGCATATAATTTATGATTGAACCATAATATAAAAATACTTTACTGTATGGGCGTAGTACTATTAAATAATTGATATTTCAATACATACATGCATTTCTTAAAAAATTATATATTTTTATACTATTTACTTTCATTGAATATAAATGATATGTTATATTTAATAATACTGCATTTTATTCCATAAAACGATCTCTGTAAAATTAATTTCAGTATTCATTTCTTATAAAAGATTTTTGTTTGAGTTTTGAAGTAAGATGTAAAAAAAAGGATAACATATGTTGGTAAGTAAACCATGGACTATGCTGATCAACTAGCATAAAATTATTTTATTTTAATTAGTAATTTTGAATTCAAGTTTTTGATATATAATATATATTATATTAAATATTTTAAGAGATAATTTTGTTTTCTATGATATAAAGCTTAATGTATTTTAAAGTATTTTATTTACAGTAATATTAAAAGTAATTAGAATGCACTGAAAAAAGACAAAAGAATGGAGATGTAAGCATTAAGAGTTAGGACATGGCATCACCATCACACTCAAGTATGGGCTTTAAGCCAATTGAAGTGAAAGCTACTTGACATAGCATAATGTTTTTTTCTCCAAAATCTGTCTAGCATTTTCCTAAATTAAAATTACAGGTTTTTTTTTTCTCATTCGATTCTTGCGGTGTTAAAATTATATCATTTCAATTCCTTTGCAAGAGAAAATCAATCTCTTCTTCGGGTTGTTCCATAAAATAAAATAAAAACAAAAAAAAAATAGTTTTTAAGGAAAACGTAATGCAAAGAAAAAGTATGTTAAAATCAAACGGTTTAAAACAATTCAACCATAATTCTAAACCAAACTGATATTTTGTCCCCACTCCATTTAAAAACAAAATTAAGATATTTTAGTCACCTAACATTTACTCTCACAAATGTCTTGTAACTTTTTGTTCCTTAATTAGGATATTTCCATAAGCATTATATTGGTGTCAAATTGGGACTTAGCCTTTCTATACGGAAATTTTGTGCTTTAAAGAATAAAATATAATTGCAACTGTTAATTAAATTTAACAATTAATATTGTGATTAAATATATTCACACATATAGCAAACTGTAAAATTATTAAGATCTCAATAATTAAATTTATAATCAATGATTAAAATCTCATTTTATCTTTAAAACTATTATGTAACATACTAACATCCTTATTTTTTCCTCATAGTTTTTGAAATAATATTTTATTATAAATATTTTAATTTTTATGTAATATTTTCAAATTGTGTATTTGTTAACTAGTTTTACACCATACTATGCACAATATCTATTTTAATTTCAATTTCATTTTTAATCGTATAAAATATTTTAAAAAATATATATGTAATAGTACAAAATACAAAATATAAACAATTATACATTACATTATATTTTTTTGGAAAACTTCTTCATATATAATATTTTTTGTCGAACAATTCTCATTTTTTTTTTCATCACAAATCATAATTTTTAGGCCAAAATTATTCTTTACTCTTTTAAAATAGCAACATAGAATTAACCATGGGAAAAAGTTGAGTTTGGCAAGAACTCTAACATGGAACTAAAGAGGTGTATCATATTAGAATTTCAAAAAGACTATTTTAGCATAAAAAAGGTAAAAAAAAAAAAATCATGTGAATTTTAAAGATTTTGTAAAAATATTATGGCTTATCAGGTTTCTTTATAAGATTTTTATGATAATTTAAATTTTAATGAATATATTATAATAATTTGAAGGATTTGAAAGGACTTTATATATTTATAAGACTTGGAAGGATTATGTGAATTTTTAAAACACATTCAAAATTATAAGAGTTAGTAAAAAAATAATAAGAAATGATGAGGTTTGGATAAAAAAGTATAATCAATAAAAAATTAATATTTTAATAGTTATATTGATTTGAGTTTTATGTCCTCCTATACTAACATTTCTTGCAATAGTATCTTCTTATTCTCTGTTTTTGGATTTGAACAACAGATTTAAAATTATAAGTTGGTTTTCTGATTTTTTTAATTATTATAATTATTTCATGATAAATTTAATGACATATTTAAATGAGATACAATAATAAGCAAATACTAAAAGGAAGTAGTGATGGTGGAAAATTGGTAGGAGAGTCAATGAGTCATATGGATGACGAAATTAAGGGTGACAGTCACAAAAATATTGCATCGAGCATATAATGAGTATAGTCAGTATAAAGAAAACATGATTAGTCTTGGTACATAAGACAAACATGAATTTAATTTTAAAAAATAAAGGAAAAGTGTAGAGGCGAGAAGTGTATTTGACATTTTTTTTATTTCAAAAGAATAGAAAAAATATATGATACATGTATCTTGAAGAATATGAAAAAGAGAACAGAGTATCTATGATGAGAGAAAAGAAAGTATGATAACCAATAGAAAAAGAAAGAAAAAAATTTAGTAAAATCTCAAAAGGATTTGAGTGGGATTGTTTAATAGATGTTTTATACTAAAAAGTTTAATAAAATTCATCGAAATCCTTCTTAAATATCGAAATTTGTATATTTTTTAATATCAAAAGACTTTTTATAAGTTATAAAAAATTTAATTGAATGCCATCAAATTTTGTTATCTTTTTTATAAAATCTTAAAATTCTTAATTGAATATGACAAAACTTATTTATATTATTTAAAAATCTTGAGTAAATATCACGAGATATTTTTTTATAAAAAAATAGTATTTTAAAATTCTAATTCAATATACCCCTAAATTTGTCGACCTTGACTTTTGTTTATAGTTATAGTAAAACACAAAATTAGGAAAATTATCGTCCCTGAAACTTAATTGGACTCATATGGTTGGATGATACTAAATTCATTCTTAAAATATATACTTTTTCTTCACATTAAAAATTTTATTTTAATTAATTCAACAACAAAAAAATAAAAAAATGATTAAGAATTTATTAAAATAGTCAACAAATTATTGTTATAAAAAATAAAATCCATTTCTTTTATCTAAATAGCCTAAGTTTCTTAAAGTAATTCTAAAATTGATAGGTTTAATTTTATATTCTTAGCTAATGCGATGTCAACATGTACTTTCCACCAACCTATATATTCTTTATCATCATTATATACTTTCTTCTATTGACTATATAACTTTGTATTTAGTTCTATTGAATTTTTTATTTAAAAAAAACCTATGAATAATTATAGAGACGTCCTAAATTGTAGAAGTTATAGATATATGTATCTTGAATTAGAATTTGTCTATGAAATTAGGCATTAGTATAATTAGACATAGAAGTTAGAAGTATAAGATGTATTTCACCATGACTCATGGTACTTAATTTCTGAGGTTTCAATTCCAATTTCAATTTCATTCATGATAGAGCAATTGGCTCCACACTTCAACCCTAAGTTCTTACTAGATAGGACTAAGGGTAAATTTTCACATTGATCGTCTTTGTAGGGCTGTTGCCCCACAAGTTTTATGAATTTTCTTAATATAATATATGTATGTATAATTATGAATTGTTCCCAGAGTTTAAAGTGCAGTCAAAAAGTTAATTCACAAGTATATTTCACTCCTAAAATAATAATAAAAATAAGTATATTACACCTATAAATTTACATATACGAGTCTTGCTCCCAAAATTTAAAATTTCTTGATCTGTGCCTGAATAGGGACAATCCTAAATACTTTTTTATTTTTATTTTGCAAGTGATTTTTTTTTTAAATAAAATTGAGATTGACAGCAGAGTGACAATAAAAATCCCAACTAGTTTGGCGTCCCAACCACGCAAACCCCAAAGAACATCAAATTAAAATTAGCAAAAAGGAAGCAACAATTGGGGAGATTATGCCAAAATCCAATAAGAAAACTAACAAGACTTATAGTTAGGTAGAGAATGTTTATCCCTAAGGAACTCGCCCTTCACAAAATTGGGAATCAAGTTCCACCAAAAAAAAAATGTATTGCGAGAGGATATTGCAAAGCTAGCAAGCTTATCTGCACGAGAGAAAACAATTTAGGATCTGAAGATTCTTTTGTTTGTATATAGTGTACAATCCTTATAAATCTAGCTATAGGTAGCTCCAACTCTCATTTTGATAAGGTCTCTAGATTATTTGTTTGTTGTTGTATGTATTTTTGTTAAATTCTCTCTCTCTCTCTCTCTATATATATATATATGTGTGTCTAAATGTTGCATGCTCTCTAGACTTATTTTTTAGCACTGTGATATGCTAGAGCATGATATGATGATGTTGATGTCCATCATTTCTTGGTTTCTTTCTATAAAAAAAAAAATGTTTCTTAACATTCTGTTGAAAGGAAGTTTTTGAATTTAAAATATTGTTATTTTAGATAGGAATACAAGCTGTTTAAATTTAAATTGGTTGTTAGCATTCTGTTTAGATAGGATAAAATTGTTATTTTTTTTCCTATTATTATGGGATATTTGTTATACCCATTTGTATAAATAAACCTCATTCATAAGTGAATGAATGAGTGAATGAAATTATGAATGAGTGAATGAAAGAGGAATTATTATTCCAATTTATGCATAAATGATTTTTAACATGGTATCAGAGTTACGGTTCCCTCCATGAATCAGAGTCATGGTATTCTCCATGAAAAAAAAATTATCTTCCGCTGTCATAAGAGTCTCTTAGCTTTCTTCTTCACATTCCCTAACATTTTGATTATGAAATACTCAATCATCTATCTCCTTCTTAACCTTCACCTTCTCCGATTCCTTTACAAATTATGATTATTATAATCATGAATTTCATCTTTGCCCCGCATAACCTTCGTGTCTTTGGTCTCGACTTGAATCAATTTTTTGCACTAATCGTGCATCTAGTTCCTGATTCAAGCTTTTCAACCTTTTAGGTTTGTTTTGATGATTGTAGCTTCTGCCATGTGTGGTGATTAAGCACTGTTCCTTTGCTTGCTTCTATCCATGGTGGTTAAGTACTGTTTTAGCTTCTGCCATAAATGATTAAGCCTTGGTTACTTTTGTCTTGAGTGGTTAAACATTGTTTAGCTTCTACTCTTGATGGTTCTTGATTTGCTGGAGCAATTCTCCATGTACGTATTCCATTTGAAGGTCATTGATGTGAAGTCAGTTGCGTTGTTCTAAATGCTTCACAGACCAGCCTTGAAGTCTATTGACCTGAACATATGACTGTTCTGAATCCCTTCTCGTATCTCAGTTCTTTTTCTACCTCACATAACCTATTGCTGATCAAAGTCGTTCTTGAAAGAGTGTTTGAAGAAGCAATTAGCAAGTTGGGCATGACCAATATTCATGCACCAACTTGAGGGGGAGTGTTGAAAGGAAGTTTTTGAATTTAAAATATTGTTATTTTAGATAGGAATACAAGCTGTTTAAATTTAAACTGGTTGTTAGCCTTCTGTTTAGATAGGATAAAATTGTTATTTTTTTCCTATTATTATGGGATATTTGTTATATCCATTTGTATAGATAAACCTCATTCATAAGTGAATGAATGAGTGAATGAAATTATGAATGAGTGAATGAAAGAGGAATTATTATTCCAATTTATGCATAAATGATTTTTAACAATTTCACTAATAAAACTCTAATTTGCTTAATTGAGAAATTTTGTGATCAACATGCTGTGACATTTATAATTGACAAATAATTCTGCCTCTCATCCAATTTTATGGAATTTGTGGTAAATAAAACTTCATGTGGGTAAAATAAACTCGGCTCTTTTTTTTTACGCGAAAAAAAGGTGGGCATGGAAGGAAAAACAGAGTGATTGAATCAATATCAACTAAGTTGACACCCCCTCAACCACTCAACCCAAACAGAACACCACAAATAAATTTATGAAGAAAAAAAAAAAGACAAGAACAAGAGACCATAGGGGGATGTAAACCAAATTCATGGGGGAAAAAGGACACAGAGCATAACAAGAGACCATAGGGGGATGTAAATCAAATTCATGGGGGGGAAAAAGGACCTAGAGCTCTACTTAATTCTAAAACTAGGTATAGCTTTTTTGTCTTCATTGAAGTTGCATAAATAAAAAATAAAAATTTGTGTAAAGATTTACGACTTCCGATTATAAAATCATGACTATTTTTATGACTTATTCTTAAATGAGAATTAATTCAAAAAATATTCTCATTTAGCAATTTTGAAAACTCCCAAATGATAAAAAAAAAAAAAAAAGAGTCTCTGAGTCTTGTTAAATATGTGGTCACTGAGGGAACTATAAATTGTCCCATTCTTTTTAAAACATCATAAATGGACTGTCCCAAGCATGTCATGAAGGTCCTTGGGATTCTGAAAGAATTGTATTTTAACAAAAAATGTAATTTTGAAGTGCCATATCATCTTCAATTCATACTCACAAATATTTAAAAAAAAAACTCGAATTAACATAAAAGAAATTTCAAAATTCTTTCCAAACGTACATAATTTGAATTTGATTTTATAAACTCGTGAACTAATATGCAAATTGAATTGGCAAATGCTGGAGGACTACTAGATTTGACACAAAACGTTAATGCATCACCGCCAATATGTGAATGATGAGCATTATGAATCTTAAGGTGGGTCAGTCGTTGAATGATTTGAAAATGAATGATGTTGAAAGAAGCAGTTTAATACAAGGAAGAGAGAAGAGACAGATACAGAAGGAACTGCTTATGAATTAACCAGGCCCTTCGCACACGGGCAAATGGCCTTTGGTCTCTTATCAACCGAAACCCCCCGTGTTAAGCTGCATAATTTTAAAGGGTCTTATTAATCAATATACTTAAGATATTAATTAAAGAACTAAAAAAAATATGTATTGTGTAAATTATAGGTGCGTGTAAAAAATCATGGATAACTTAATTTTCTGTCTCTCAATATATTTTTACTTTAAGTTTCTTAGCTAATATCCTTAATGTCATTCTGGTTAGCATTTATCATTTTTAAAGGTGTTTACTTCTGTTTAACAAAGTAGTTTAAAAGTCTCAAATTGAAGCATTATGGAGGAAAAAACTTGATTGGGAGTATCAAAGGTGGTAAGTTAGATTTTTCAATAAAATTATCACCCACAAAGTAACATATGGATATTCTATACCAATAAAGTGGCAATAAAAAAAGTAATTTATGAATTTTTAATAAGTCATTTTTTACTTAGTTCAATATGTTCTACTATGAAGATTAATGAAGTTACTAAATTAGGGACATTTGAAGATGAATTTTCTACAAAGTTTATTATGACCCTTTTGAAAAAAAAAATATCAACAAACTTTAAGAAAAGAAAATAAGAAGATAGAATGAATTATCTATTGAGAAATTTATGCATACAGAATTTATGTTTGGTGTATTCTTTGTTAGTTAAAAGTTATAATAAAAGTAAAATAGAAATTATTTGTTGATTTTAGCCTATTAACATGCGTTGTAGTCAAAAGCTCCGTTTTATTATCCCATTGTTTAGGATGAGAGGGGGAGGGAGGTTAAGGTACGTAACTTTTTTCAAAAACTAATTTAGTTTGCTTTATTTTTTTTAATGCCACTTCTCTGTTTTCTTTTACAAAAATTAAGTTCTTTTACTTAAAAAAAATTATTTATTGAATAATTAAACAAGTATTTTAGTTAATAAAAAAACTAAAAACTAACTTAAATACCTTACTTTAACATAACCTTATTCAGACATACCCTAAATATTTAATTTGATTAGTCTGACTTAGTTGAAAACACAAACTCAACCGGTAAATTAAGAAGGATCTGATTTCGATTAAATTGTTTATTCAAATAGGCCCTTAAGTATTCCATTTCCAGACAACAAATTACCATAATAACCAAACTTGTATTATCATCCATCTCAGGGTCACAAGTCCTATAGTTCCAATAGAATATCCTCACAGCTTCAAACACTATCGCCATCATTTCCTAAAATCATTGTACATGCTCCCCTTAGTTTCTATGACTGAGGTGACCACAAGTACTCTTTGTACATTATTTTCCCGAAAGCAACTTTCATTATTAGGTTGTGTTCGACAAACTATGCTTTGACCTCTCTATATTTTAATTTATGGCTAAAATAAGCTCCAATTTCATGTGGCACTGCCTAGAGAAGGAAGAAAAGGGGAGCAGCTAAAAATTATGAAGGGAGCACACTTTACTAGTTTTGGGTGTGAGTGGAAAGGACTAGATAAGTGATCATAAATGTATGGTTGAAGAAGGACGTTGGAGGCCCATGAAAAAGTGATTTGTGTAGTAATAATTTGATAGGATGAGGCGTGACTGTGACCAGCAATTTCAACGCAAACATATCAATATACAATAATGTGGTAAAGGAAACAGCCACCTACCCCAAGGATATGCATGATGTGTCTGTTTTTTTATGATCCATCAATGTGCTGAAAGTTCTTTTACCAATATCATCTTACTATTTGCACACTTTAATTATGCATCCTCGTCTATTCTATGATATTAGTTGAATCAACCTCTTTTCTGTACACCTCTACGTAAGCATAATAAGGTCTTGTGAGGAACTATTTTCCCCTTATCCAATTCTCCCCATGTAGGATATGCAACTTTCATGGCAATGTTACTTGCAAGACCACTTTGAGTCTCATCATTTGTATCTACTAAAGGTGCCAACTTTCAATTTGGGTATAGTTTGTCCTCACAAGAGTATAAGTCATTCAGAACCTGCAGTATTTTTCATTCTGCATTTACATTACTCTGGAATAATGTAAATGGCATAACTATAAGTTGTAGTGATAAATACTAGTCAATGCAGAATGAAAAAATTTCCATTAAGCTTGTAGGTGAATTGATTATGGATCGTGTCTTCAAACATGTAAATAATGATGTAGAAGACTTGAATCCTCTACAACCACTGTGCTGTGTGGCAAAGATAAAAAGAAAATCACCAGGTTTAGGTGGGATCCATTTGTCATGTGAGTCTCTCATAAAACTCGTGCCTTTCTCTCTCCTTACTCATGGAAAGAGACCAAGAAGTGATGAGTTAAGAGATTTTCAACTACAATTTTCAAACTTCCGATAAGTTTGAAATGCAAGAAAGTGAGGAATGAATTACAAAGGAAAGAAAATACTAAAATTATGTTATTCTTCAACCGTTTTGGAATACCAAAATAGACGACCGAAATAAAGTTAAAAATGAGCTCCCTATACTCGGACTTTCTTTTCGATTTAGACGTAAAAGGATTGAGAAGCAAGCTCCCTTTTATATAATTACAAAACTATCCTTCTTTGTATTACATTTTCTTTTCTATTCATGATATTTAGGTCATTTTCTTTTTTCTTTTTTTCTTTTCTTTCACTTACTATCCAACCAAACAGTATTCTTTCCTTCTTATTTTATTTCTCAGTTTCTTTCTTTTTATTTTATCTCCTTAACCAAACATCCCCTATGAGAGCCATATGTATCGGATGCCCCTAACTGTAATTACAATTTTGTGTAGGTAGTAATAGTCAACTAAGCATTTCAAATTTTCAATATCAATTCGCATAAATCAAAATCCTGTATTTTGAATGCCTTAACTGTCTTGACATCATGCCCAAAACAAGAGAAACGTAGGATGTTTGAAAATTCAAGATAGCCATATTCTTAAACATTTCAAGCATATTTTCATTATTTTTAATTCTATTCAAACTTGAGATTTTTAAATTTCCCTGCATAAAATTTACATTTGCATATAAAATTCATACATACCAAGTGCCAACATCTCCTCAACAGGAATCGATAAATAGTTGAGTGATAAATAAAATATTGCATAGGTTCAGTTTAGTACCAACCTAGTATGATTCTAGTTCACTTTTACAAAAAGAAACAATTTTCTTACACCAAGATTCTCAGGTATGACTACATTTCAGGTATGATTCTTGTTCACTTTTACAGTCTTAGCGTTGCTTTTCACATATTGCAATGGATGCGATATGCATGATGTGTTAGTGTTTGGTCACCACTTGCATGAATAATTCATACACAGCTTTTTGACATGTACACCAACTCATTGTCAGGGATGCAACTTTGGTTCCTTCCGAAATAACTAAATCTCTCTTTTGGTGGGCAACCTTTCTTGAGGAGATTTCCTGACATCGAAGACTAGTTGATGACTATAGTTGCAACCGAGTAAAATTGTTTGCAGTTTAGATTTATGTAAGAATCTCCTGAGTGGTCTCTACTAGTTGTTTCAGTATGTCGTTAGCCCTACTCGACAATATTTATTGAGGGTAACTCCATGTTATACCACTTTTTATTCATTAAAAAAATATTTTGTGTGTTGAATATAAAGCTAGGTAAATCACATTAGTACATCTCTCTATAGTTTGTACTTCTAGGATCAACTTTTCCTCATTAAAAATAAATGTGAAAAGTAAAGAATGTGATATTAATATTATTAAAAATTAAAAATTCTTAAAATGTTGACTTAAAATCTAACTCAATTCCACAGAACTAACTTAAAATGTGAGAATTGACTAAGTTTTAAGTTGTATAAAGACTACATTGATTATAGCTCCAATTAACGTGGGATTTCAACACACCATTCATACTCAAAATTTGATATCTATAGTGTGGATAGATGTGGGTAGTCCAATAACAACACTCTCACGTATGAGAATAAACATCTAGAGTGTACCTAAATATAGTTGGTCAATAATAAATTTAAGATGGACTATAATACTGTTTTAAAATTTGGGAACATAAGAGATAGAAAGTACTCATGAACTATATAGGACTAACACCATCGCAAACACGATAGGGTAATCTGTTTATTGGATGACAAGTTATTTTTTACCTCAAAATAAGGTTTTACCAATTCATAGCATAAGCATGCCCACAGTAGGTGAGGATAAAATCCAAGTAAAGATTGTCATATCAATTATATACTTCATTTCATATGGCCAACAAATACGAGTCCTTATGCAGATGGGCCAGCAAGCAGCTGCAAAACTAAGTCCAAACTATGATAATATCTGGCAATTTTAACATACAACTTAATATACAATTACAACGATTTTTTAGAATGACCTAAAAATTATGTGGATCTCTTTAGGATAATTAATGTGTATGACATGACATAGAGGCATGTACAACTGCTACCGAGGATTAATTCATGGTTCTGAAGAGGATCTTGATAAATCCTGACGCCAATCTTCAGGTGTTCCCTTTTTCACAGTAACTGTTCTTGTACAAAAAATAAATAAATCAACGTTGATAAAAGATGATTTGTGTACAATCTCCTAGAAGAATCAACGGAAATACCTCCAAGCCTATTTATAAGATCTTCAATTTTGAGTATTTATATCCGTGGAAGAGATATCCAAATCAGAATTGTGGCTCAAACCAAATGTCACCAAAAGCTCAAGCATGATATTTGGATCAAAAGGAATACATGCAGAGAAAGGTCATGAAATGCTTCAGCTATTATTGTTCACCTGAAAAGAAGAATAGAAAAACATGACTTCATAAAACAACTAACATAACGTTGATTTTTAATACAAGGGAGCCTACTAAAGTACTCGAGAAACTGATTCAAATGAAGTAAAGGTAGTGAAGAGAGCACAACATACTATGTATACATAAGTTAAAGAACATTATTGTGTAAGCATCAAGACTTTCTTGTCCTAAAATCTTTCCATTTATTTCATGTCAGAGTTTTTACTAATGGCATAGGTGAACTGACCAATGAAAAAATATTCTGCAACACTCATCATAAATCCTGGTCCATCCCGCAAATCTAGGGGGATTCTTTCAATTTAGTGAACCTTCGGCCATCTTACCAGTAATCTTTACATGAACAAATACCACCCTTAAAATGATGAAAGCGATATGAGTCTCTCACTACAATTACTCGATCTGAAATCTTAGAGACATACTTAATCCAGTTATGGCAATCACCACAAACACGAAGGTTTTTAAAAACATGGGTAGGAGTTGAGCTAGACAAACTAAGTAATCCAAAAGCAATTGCCTGTTTCTCACTGAATAATTTGTGTTGGACCCTTCTGATGTTGTTCTACATCATTCAAAAGGCTATTGGTCTGCGGTATGTAACCATTTTCAGCTGGCAGTTCATTCAAATCTTCAAGATATTCATATATTTTATCTACATGAGGGTGTTTCTGATCACCAGCAAAAAATGCATGAACTGAGTTATTAACCTCTATCCAGCTACGACCAGGCTCTTTTTTAACACCTCTATCTTTCATCATTTGCCTTGTCCGATCCCTACAACCCCATTTCCCAGTCACTGCATACATATTTGAAAGCAGAACATAGGTTGCTGAATCTTTGGGTTCCAGTTCCATAAGATGACTTGCAGCAAACTCTCCAATATCAATATTCTTATGAACAATACAAGCACTTAAAAGGGTCCTCCAGACCATTGCATCTGGTTGAATTGGCATCTCCTCAACAAATCTCCCTGCACGGCTTAAGAGACCAGACCGCCCGAGAATATCCACAGCACATGCATAATGTTTAGGTTTTGGCACTAAACCATGAATTTCACTCATTGATTGAAAATAGCTAATTCCCTCATCAACCAAACCAAATGGCTACATGCTTATAAAACTCCCACGAAGGTGACATGATTTGGCAATACATCAAGCTGTTTCATATCCTCAAAAAGGCTTAATGCTTTAAATCCATGACCATGTTGAGAATAACCGGTAAGCATGGCATTCCGAGAAATCTCATTTTTCTTAGGCATTTCAAAAAACTCTCTCAGCATCATCAATGGTACCACATTTTGCATATAATGCGATCAAAACATTAGAAAATTCAGTTTCTGAATCATGGCCAGTTTTTATAATCATAGCATGAATCTGCATCCCTAGTTTAACATTAGCAACATTGGCAGCAGCACTAACTGCAGGACCAAATGTGAATGAATTGATTTCTAGTCCAGCTTTATTCATTTGAGAAAATAGACTCAGTGCTTCCTCACAATGTCCACTTTGTGCAAAACCAGATATCAATGAGTTCCATGATATATTATCTTTAGAAAATATTTTATCAAAAGCAAAGTATGCTTCTCGTACATTCCCACACCTAGCAAAAAGACTAACAAGTGCATTACCAAATGAAAGATCATCTGAATAACCAGAGACACATGCCTGAACATGAATTTGCTGTCCTTGATTAAGTGCTTGGATACCTGCACATGCACTAATTGCACTTGCAAATCCTATATTATCAGATTGTATCCTTTGATCTTGAATTTCTTTAATGAGGTTAAGAGCTTCAGCAAACTTTTCATGCTGTGTGTACCCAGCAATCATGGCTGTCCAAGAAACAACGTCTTTTTCTTTTAGTCTTCTAAAGATTTTTAAGGCATTATCCAATTTTCCAAGTTTAGCATACATGTCAATAAGCACACTAGAGACATACACATTGAACTGAAAGCCAGTTTTTAGGACTTGAGAATGAATTTGTTCTCCTAGATCAAGAACCCTCAAAGAAGAGCAAGTTCTCAAAATACTTGGATAGCTATAGATTTGGTACAATGCCTTCCATCTGCATCTGAGTAAATATTTTAAATGATTCATTTAGATTGTCTAACAGGCCATAAGCAACAAGCATCACATTCCACAACACCACATTTTCAGTTTCAGTTGAAAGGAAAAATTCATGGGCGGTTTTTATATCCAAGCATCTTACATAAAGATCAAGGAGTGCACCTTCCAAGATAATATCTGAAGACATCCCAGCCTTTATAGCATACAAGTGGAATTGCTTTCCTACCAGAAGAGCCCCAACTGATGAACAGGCACTCAAAAGACTTGCAACTGTAACACAGTCAAGCTTTAGGCAATCAAGATGCATTTTCTTAAACAACTCTAAAGCTCTGTCACCATAACCTGATGAGCGAATTATTTGAAACTTCATCCCTCTGTGACATTGCATTAAAAACCTGCTCAGCGTATATAAAGTTCCCAAAACGTGAATATAATATCACAAGGGCATTGCAAACATAGGTTTCTGAAGAGAACCACTGCTTCGGAACAAGGCCATGGAGCTGCTCTCCAAGCTTAAAAAACTCAAATTTTGTACAGGCACTTAGAACACTCGAAAAAATGTAAGGGGTAGGATAGACTCCCAATGTGTGCATCAGATAAAACAGAAGAACCGCCTCTTCTTCACACCCACTTTGTGATAAACTGGATAGCATAGCTACCCAAGAAACACAAAGCCTCTTATGTAAACTGTCAAAAACCTTTTTAGCTGAATTCAAAAACCCATTTTTAAAATATAAACCAATCAGAGGATTACATACCAACAAACTATTCTCATAACCACTAGTTATAGCCTTGCTTGTATATGCTCCACAGTCCACACAGTGGAAAGGAACATCACCACCACCACAACCCCTCAAAACCCCAGCATAAGTTCTCTCATCAGGCTTCACCATTTCCCGCACCATTCGCCTAAACAAACCCAGAACACGAACCGCCATCTTCCCGGCAACAAATCTATGCAAAATCTTGTTCCAACAAGGCAAGGGTCTTACACGCATTTCATCAAACACCTTGACTGCACCATCCAAGTCACCAAAGGCCATGTACAAGTCCATAAGAAGCTCACACAAAACCACTTCTGCACAAAAACCCATCTTCAGAATCTTCCCATGAAGCTTCTAACCATCTGAAAACGACCCAGAACTCAAACAATAGGTCTGGGAATTCGCCTGAACCCCACGCCCTTCCATGAGGTGCAAGAAATCAATTCAATTTGCCTCCCCTTCGTCGTTGCTGTAGGCATAGCTCAATGCAGTATTACTGAAAGACGCAAAACTCAAATTTTCACACAGTAACTGCACAGAGAAAAAGAGGAAGAAAAAAACTTTTCAGCACAAGAACCGTGAGTATAACCAAGTAACTTCGAATTTAGCATTACCTTGTGATAACTGAAAATGGGTTTGGGGAATCTTTGAAGTGGGAATTTGCATTGGCGTGGAAAAGACTAGCCTTGGGACATAGGAAGAAGAAGGGACGAAGAGAAAGTGAAGAAATAAGCATAGAGGGTAGTTGTTGGTAGTGGTCACGAATGTTGTTTCAGTTTTGTTCATGAAGCCGTTGGAATTGACAATAACACAACTGAATCGGTAACCCTGTGTTTGTTGTTTTTTTTTTTTGCGCAATTTACTGCTCCAAGAACTTTTGAAAGAAAAAAATTGATACTGCAACTATTATTGTTTTCTGTTATATTAAATCTGTCCTTTCAAAAGTTCTTACAATAGTTAAATTTTTAATCATAAATTATAAATTATAGGCTTAATTACATATTTTACTGTATTGTTTTGTCAAAATAATTTCTTTTTTGCTACTTATTTGTAAAACTTTGTGAATTTTATTAGGGAAGAGCATGATCCAATACAGTTTCTTGTTGAATTTTGAGTAGTCCTGACTTCAACAAAACAAGTGGAATTCATGATGAAGAGAGAGAGAGAGAGAGAGAGAGAGAGAGAGAGAGATTGATGCATATCTTGAAGAATTGAGGATAACTCCAATTCAAGAGGACGAATAATGATATGAATCTTAATAACATTTTGAATAATCAAGTCCAAAGACATGAAGACTTAAAATATAGTGTAGCAAATGAAGAGTGAAAATAAGAGCGGAATTGTTTATTTATTTTGTGAGATTTCAAATTCTTATTCGTAAATATGATGAGGATTTGAGATTGATTTTATTATGATTAATTAATAATTTTTAATAGTATTTGTTCTAATTTATTTTTGGTAGTTATTTCCTTTATCAACACGAGGACACTATTATTTATATAGATTTGCTATTATTAAGAACTTTTCCTATTACTTGTTTTTTATGTCATGTCCCCTTGGGGGAAAAAACTTTTCAATTTAGAAAAATCAAATTGAATTTTAATGAGAAGTATTTTCATCAGTTGTGAGAGTTTTCTTTTTAGTTATAAGGTAAAGAATTAAATATAATCTTATCAACGTATATTGTGGCAATTAAAATTTTATGATGTTCTTATATGTGTTTAAGCTTGAGTTTTTTTTATTTAAATCCTATAAAAAAAATTCTAATATCAACCATCTTTTCCTTTGTGTTCAACTTGTTAATTTCTTGTGTCAAATTATATTCTTTTTCTTTTTCTTTTTTTTTGTTTTTATCTTTTCATAACCAATCTTTGTTTTGTGTTCCACATTAAATTCCTTATTAGATTTTGAATCCAAGCTGCATGAGTCATGACAAAAAGAAAAACAAGAAATGCTTGCAAAATACAAGAGAAACTCGTACAAATTATAATCCAGAAAAATTAAGAGACCAAAAACTTGATTAATCCTATAAATTAATTAAAAATTACCCCATTAAGAAAAACTTAATCAAGTTTCACATTTTATGAGGTTATTGAATTTATTCTGCAAAAATTGAAACCATTTTGGAATCGCCATAATATACTATGTATATAAGAATCCAATGGTAGGTATTTTATTTTTCCAAATTACGTATTTTTTTTCTAGTTAATTTATTATTTCAAATCCTCAACTGAGACTTTCAAAGGCGGGAAACTCCTGAGGAGTCACGGACTCACGGCCTCACGAGATGCTTGCGCGGCATTAAATAAAAAGACTCAGGCCATGACGTAAGTTGTCCAATTGACCATATTACCCTCCCACTAATATCACTTTTTATATTATTCTTTCAATTTATTTTATTCTTTCTAACTAAATATCACTATAACTATAGGAGTAGTGTTATAATTAGTAGTGTAACACATGTACTAAATGCTATTTAATTTGTAATATGTTATCTTTCATTGATTAAAAATTTCTAAAAATTATAAATTTCTGAGTGAAATTTATTAATAAAGAAGCGAGAATCACAAAATTATATAATTTCTAATAATTTTCAAATAATAATAGAGAATATTCAAAAAAATGAATTGAGAGTATGTCATTAGCATTTCTACAATTACATTTGTATCATGGGTGTGAAAATATGAATTTAATTTCCTTAATTAAAATTATTTATATATACTTTTTAAAATAATTATTATAAAAAATAATAATTTTATTATATATAATAGTTTATGATTAAATAATAACAAAAATATATATGATTAATATTATATATTTAATTTTCCTTTTAAAGTAATTTAAATTCTTTTTTATAGTAATTTTAGAGTATTAATTGGCAAGACTCATGTCATGTGACTAGTTGATGTTTTTTTATTTATTTGTTATAAATATTTATGTTATGTAATTATATTAGGAATAAATTGAATGATAAAAGATAACGAGTAAATTGAATAAAAAATGTGATATATAATTTTGAGATTTATTAGAGTTGTATTATTCATTTAATGTAAGAAAATATGTAATCTTTAATGCAACCATATGTCTATTTTTTATATACTAATATATATTTATATTTTTAAAAACTTAAATATAAAAGGGGCTGAATTAATTTTTACCATGAGCCCATGAAATCTTAGGATCCACCTCGGATATATTTATCGCCTTAATGTTTTTGTATCCTAGCTAAAAACTATAATATTTATTAATAATAACAATCTAATTAGTATGTACTTTCTTTGTCAACTAATCACAAAATGTCACATATTTTTTAAAAAGTATCATATTCTAACTATCTTAAAAGTGAGACATATCATGAATTACAATTGATTGATTAATAGTGTAAAATTTATTAACATGTTCAACAATTAAACTCTATTGATAATATATCTTTATGATAATTTTTTTATGAAAAATATATATATTTAATTATTTCCCTCAACAAAATAAGTAATAAGTTCGATTTTAGGTTTCGTTAAATTTAAAATGGATGCTTGCACTTTTTTTTAAGAACAAAACATGCTTGTCAAGAATCTTGCATTCAAAGGGATGACAATATAATATGATTTCTTTTCAATTTTATAAAATTTACATAGTTTAAATATGTTTTGAGTTTGCTGCAATATACTTATTTTATGTGTCTAGTCCTTATAATTCTCTTTTTATGATTTTAGTTTTTATAATATACGTTTTATACTTTTAGTCCCTATAAAATATTTTTAGTCCTTAAATAAAATATAAAATTGCAAATCTTTGATATTGGTTCCTCTTATATTATATTATATTATATATATATATATATAGTCCTTATTATTTAAGAAATGTTAACTTTAGTCTTCAATAGATTAGGAACACATTATTAATAAATAGTGACATGAACTAAAATCATAAAATAAAATTTTATGAGAATCAAAATTATAAAAAAATTATAAGGACTAAAAGCATAAAAGAAGTATATTACATGGAATATAAAC
>PYAF01004762.1:504173-530081 GCA_007407185.1 Glycine tomentella
GGTATGGTTAATTTTAATATGTTATTTTAACATATTTTAAATAAATATTATTTTTAATAAAATTTTAAGAAAACATAAAACATGCAATTATTTTTTTTTAAAAAAAATGTGTTTATGTTGTTCACCGAACATGTAATTAATTAGTCAACTTTTTCAACATCACTCTTAAATTCTAAATAGAAAAAAATATTAATATATTTTTTTTATTGTAGTTTGATTTTCAATAAAAAGTATTTATTTGTTAATTTCCTAATCAGTAATCAGATCTTTTTGAGATAATACTCAATGTTTATCCTATTTTTGAGGTGGGTTTATGTGCCAGAAACAAAGAGATAAGGAGAAGAAAAAGGGAGATAGAAAAATGGGATGAAAATGAGATAAAAGAAAATTGTAAAACATGTATATGGAAGAAAAAAAAATACTGGAGGGTATTTTCGTCCAAGAAAGGCTTTTTATTTGTGAAATTTCTCAGGAAGGGAGGGATAGCGGTGGAATTTGGATGAAAGAGTTTTGAAAACGAAAGCAATTAAAAATAAAACCTTCCAACAACAACGTTAAGCCAGAAATGGAAAAAAATTAAAGAAATTAAGAAACAGCTGTCACTACACAATCCCTAAATACAAGCTCAAAATTTGAAATTTGAAATTCTGAATTGAAGCCCCTAAACACACTCATTCAGACATTGCTTCTCTCTCTCTCTTCCTTGCTGCCAAGTGCCACACACAATTGCACGATACAGGTGTTTTTTTTTTTTTTTTATATAATTGAATTATAGTTTTTTTTGTTCTATACTGATTGATTTACAATTAGCAGCTGGAAGCTCAATTCTTTTGTTTTCTTTTTTGTTTTCCATTATAAAAAACTGTTTTTGTTCATATCTACTGTTATTGTGAATGCCCCAAAAGATAAAGATTTTTTTTTTTAGGTTTGATTAGTAAAGATTCAAGATCAGAGAGGGAGTAATTGGTTTGCAGTTAGTGGGGTTTTCCATTCTATTGTAAATTTTTATACTGTACCTTTTGCAAGATTAAACATTTTGTTATATGAAAAGCTTTAATTCAAATAGTTGGCCTTTATAATTCAGTTTTGAATTTTCAACTGTCCCAGTTGGAAAGATTATTCATTTATTCATTTTTGCCTGAAAACCCTATGAACTTTGACTCAATTTGTTGAAGAAGTAAATGGGGGAATACCTAAAGTGAGATCAATCTTTTTATGTGTTTACTCATTCTTTTTTTATATTTGTCTTTGTTATTGTTATTTGTTGCTTATGGTGGTGTTTTTTGGTTTTAGCTCTACAATGGGAAGGAGTCTGAGTCCAATGGTACAGAGAGAGATCCAAAATCTTGACAAAGATGCGGATAGCCGCAAATCTGCTATGAGAGCATTGAAGTCATATGTGAAAGATTTGGACATGAAGACAATACCCATCTTTCTTGCACAAGTTTCTGAGACCAAGGAAACTGGTTCTTTGTCTGGAGAGTTCACAATTTCACTGTATGAGGTTCTTGCCCGTGTTCATGGAGTCAAGATTGTTCCCATGATAGACAGCATTATGCAATCCATAGTTCAGACCTTAGCTTCAAGTGCAGGGTCTTTCCCTCTTCAGCAGGCTTGCTCAAAAGTGGTTCCAGCCATAGCAAGGTATGGAATTGACCCCACAACCCCTGAAGAGAAGAAGAAGCAAATAATTCACTCTCTTTGTAAGCCTCTTTCAGACTCTCTCTCGAGTTCTCAAGAGAGTTTGACATGTGGCGCGGCCCTTTGCTTGAAGGCGCTGGTGGATTCTGATAACTGGCGTTTTGCTTCGGATGAGATGGTTAATAGGGTGTGCCGGAATGTTGCTGTGGCATTAGAGGGAAAGTCCGCACAAACCAATTCACACATGGGTCTGGTTATGACCCTGGCGAAGCGCAATGCTTTGATTGTTGAAGCCTACGCTAGATTGCTCATACAATCTGCACTGAGAATACTAAATGCTGGCAGTGAGCCTTTGGAGGGGAATTCTCAGAAGCGGTTTGTAGCCATTCAAATGGTGAACTTCTTGATGAGATGTTTAGATCCAAGGAGCATATTTTCAGAGGTTGAACAGATAATCGAGGTGATGGAGCTGTGTCAATCAGACAAAATGGCATATGTCAAAGGAGCTGCATTTGAGGCTTTGCAAATTGCTAAGATAATTGCCACTGATAAAAAATCAAGAGGTGTGAAGAGTCCTGCCTCTATGACAGGTTTGAATTTCAGTAGAAAAGACTGTATGGAAGGAGAAAGTTTTTCTGGTGACGGAGATCGTTCTCCCTCATCTATTTCTCCAGAGTCACAGACCTTGGACTTCTTCAATGGATATGCATCGCCTATTGAGTCTCCCATTTCAACAAGTCTGCCTTCGCATAACTTCTACGAGAGGAGTGTGAATGGGAAGCTTTGGAGTCATGAAAATGGAGGGGTTGATGTGTCTCTCAAGGATGGTTTGTTCTCAAAATCAGGGCACAGAAATGCCTCTTTGGACCACAGTCACCACACTATGGATCATGAGTTTTCTAATGGAGGGGGAGATTTAACAGGGGAGTTTGCTGGTTTCATGCACAACAGTCCTTGGCATGGAGCATCTAGAAGTGCCAGCACAAGTCCCCTAGTAAGTGTATCAGACCAGATATTAGTCATATTTTATTTAAAAATTCTGGGAATGAAATTGCACATGCTATTGGGACAGCTTTACAGCACTCACTCACAATTCAAAATTTACATATGTCCATTTCTAAAGTGGTTCCTTCCCTTCCCCGCTTTGTTAACATGAAATGGTTGCATACTTGCATGTCACATTCCATAATCAATTCACAATTGTATTATAGACTATGGAGCTTTTTCTTCCATTTCCAAATCCCCTTTACCTTTTGTACTGCACTGCACTTCTGTGGCTCTTTCAGCACTTACATAATCTGTTGGTTTTCCACTAGTTAAATGTTTTAAGTATTAGATTTTTATCTTTATGTTTCCAACTAGTGAGTTGTTTACGACTTTACTTATAACTAATACTGTATATACTTGCTGTTTTGTTTTTAATCCAATTTTTTATTCTTTTACTCCTTAACTCCTTTCACATTTTGTTAACAATGATTTTAAAATAAGCTCAATGAAAAAACATTACATAATGAAGATTCTTTTTAGCCATTAATTCTTGAAATAATCTTAGCAATGGTATTGTTAAAAGAAGAAACAAACAAGGAATAGGAAACGGAAAGAATATACTTTTTATGGTGATATACTTTCTCATATACTCACAATTTAATTTATACCTAACATTTACTTTGCGTGATGTTTTGAGCTTTTCATTCACCATTTAAGAGTGTAATTGCGTAAACATGAATGCTTCATTAATTAGCATTAGCTTTTCCTGTGCATAAATCAGTTCAAACTTTATGAAAAATTATTTTTAGTGCATACATCAGTTCTAAAGAGCTAACGGTTATGTCTTCTCTCCTGTACTTAGAGATCATGCACCCAGGACAACATTAAAATCTTTATGACTCCTAGGAAACTCATTCACTCACTTCAAGAAGACCTAAATGATGAGATTTCAGATTGCTCTGAGAAACCAAATAGAAGGATCAAGAGTCTATCATCAGGCAATATTAAGTGGAGTCCGGCATCTTATTCTAAATATGATCAAAATGGTGTTGCAGATCATGTCAACAATGATTCTAAAGAGAGTGGAAACTTGTATGGTGATGGTGATGTTCAGTTCCAAGGTGGGCCGGAGTCAGTCTCATCAACAGATGACATTCCTGGTAATACTGATCTGCAGAGGCCTTCTGAGGTTGGTCCTGAAAGTAGAAACGGTACGGAAACTGTTCTCATGGAAAAGCCATTTCAAAAGACCACACATAAATTAGTTTGTGGCATTTCTTTTGCTCTTTTGGCAATAGCTACTCCTTTACTCTGGATCAACAGTCAGGACGAAGGCCATTTTCTTGTCCCAACATAAAGTGCTCATTCTTGTGTACAACCTGAGAATTATAGAATAATTCTGTGAAAGTATTAGCTCATTCCAACTAAAATGTTGGGAAGCTTGGTGTAGAAGTAATAGATCTGTAAAATTGGGCACACCTAATGTGCTTTTATTTTCTTGTAGAGTCTGTAAGAACTTTTGGCTGAATTCTACCTTCTGGTAGAGAGTAAGCACAAATGCTGTACTTGGAATTGAATGGATCATTTCATTCAGTAAATTTAATATAGACGGTGAGAATATGTAGAATCGTTATATTTATTTTAATTTCCATGTAATATCTGAAGTTATCTGTGTTTTTGAGGTTTTTATCTATGTTTACATGATAAATTTAGCTTCTTGGCATTCAAAAAAAAAAAAAAATTGCTTCTTGGTTACCATTTTAGATGGTTAACTTTCTCATTCTAATTATTTTTAGTGGATTAAGCTTTACTAACCTTGACGAAGACAGCATCAGAGGAAAATAGAACGATTTTATCATTAGGATTTGTACAATGCTAATTGTTAGGCCATTTGGCATAATGGAAAATAATATATAAATGTTGCCCTTTAAAAGTTATCATTCTTCTGTTTTCATCAACTTGCTGTGCTCTTATCTTTGATCGAAATCACCAAAAATAAAGTTTCAAAAGGACACAAATTTTACACATTAGGCATATTTGTGTCTTTTTCTATTCTATTAATTTGCCTAAGACAATCGCAAAGGCAAGCTTACGCATCAAGATTTGGATTGTGTATAAACTGCCCACCTCTCCATACATCTTCAGGACTTAGTATTATTGGTTTGAGGATGGCAGCTTGGCCAACACATATGTAAGAATACTTGCTGTAAATTTCAACCCTTGAGCCAGGACTGAAGAGGTACATTTCATCAAATCCATTTCTTCCAACTGACACTGAATTTCTTCTACCCTGATAAAATCAAAGATTTTGGAAGAGATCATGCAAATAATTAAAAAGAAACTATAATGCTGTTTACCTATGTAACATTGATGCAAAAAGTGTTAGCTCTGTGTGTTTACATTTAATGAGATGTTACTAAATTTAAGCAAGAAAATTAATGAAGATATGCAGCTGTGATTGATTTTGAAATCCTGGAAGTGAAATCTGCAAAGGAATCCCTACTCAATAAAATCAGAGTCCAAGAAAAAGCAACTTCAAAATTGAACATGTTCAATTTGACTGATAAGGTAATGAATATCAAGAAGACACATATGTATGGACTAGTACACTAAGGTGGATAGATGGAGGAGGAAGCAATAGCTACTGGATTATACCATCCTCAATAGTCCCTATCAGTGCAAATGTTCAGCATCATGTTAGAATATATTCTGACTTGACTAAGTATCTCTACAGAAAAAGATCCTTGGATAAACTATGTAGGTATATGCACAATCTAAACAATTACCAGGGTATTATCTAATGGCTTGAATTAAAATATCTGTAAGTGCATGCCTACTTATCATTATTACTTATTCCACCTGTTAGATAATAACAATTACATACCCTGTCAATCACTGTAAAATTTCGAGGCGCATCTGTGTACACAAGACTTAATTTCTCACTTAACTGCTTGTTGTTGTCTATTTCTTCATCCATTTCTTCACTTTGGCTAGCTTCTGATCCATTATTCTGATTTTTCGTACCCCATTGAGGAAAAAGGTGCTGAAACATTTTTCCAAAGCCTTCTTCCTGGCCTGAATCTGGTGGACTCAACATAAATTCAGATTCAAACAAGGGCTTACTACAGTAATTTGATCTTTCTAATCCTAATGCATAAGTTGCTTCTGGTGAGCTTACTGTCAGATGACTTAGGATGGACCCTGTCATCTGAACGGGTAAAGACTTTTTGTTCGAGATTTCAAGCTCCAAGTTTAAGGCATCTTGTTCCAAAGTCACAATGTATTTTAATCCAATCTTGTCATCTGATGTTCTGTTTGTTAATTCTACCTGCATGAGATATCCTCAAGATGTATAAGTAAATAATTAGTATTAAGAAAATTGCAAGAACAGCACGTCACTAATACACATGACAAATAAATACCTATAGGAACATATATGTTTGTGAGGATGGATTATAAAAACTGAACTTATAAGATCAATGAACTGAAGTATCTATTGGCATGTATGGCAGATTGATTATCTAGCATTAACAAACTCCTGTTTAGTTCATTCGGGCCTTTCTAAATATTAATAGGTTATCTCCCAGTGATATTCTAAAGGGAAATTCCGATGATGTCCAAAAATAATTTATAATTTATTTCCTTACATGTCAAATGGGATGGAACAAACAATGAAGAGAGAAAAAAAAGTATTTCATAAAATTACACCGAGAGCAAAAAACTAATAAAAGTATTTTGCTTTGTCATTTGATTAAAGATTCCCAATATATAGTAAGTTTTTTGGCTTTTATATTAACTACTTTAAAAGTCATACATAGAATTATTTCTAATTATCTTTACATTGACGATGTATAAAAATTAAACTCAATATAATTTGAAGTTTCTTTGTTACACACTACTGAATTGCACTTGAGAAAACAGACCTGAATAGATTCAGCAGCATTGCCTTGAATCTTATGCAGAACCCAATTAGTTGGAGACCAAGAAAGTTCACCATCATCAGTTTGAAAATTGAAGTTTAGAGACACCCCTCCTTGAATGGTGGCATCACCATACTCTCCCTCTGACACATTGGTATGAAGCAACTCCACCTTGCCACCATGCCACATAGGGGCCTTGTATGAGGTGATCAATCCACTTGGCAGCATCATAGTCACAATGCTTCCATTTTTCAGCTCCATCTTGGCAACACAACTGTCTTGAACTCCTTCAAAGATGACTCCATGTCCACTGAATTCCTCTTGCAGGTAGTCAAAGTTGATGGGTTGGTAAGGGACTGAAGCCACTGCAGGGAGTGGAAACCCTCTCTTGTAGGGAATGTAACTGGCACAAGTGTGTGGAGAAGAAGGTATGTTTCTAGTGGAAGTAACAAAGGGTGTGGGAATGAAACGAGTGGAGCAAAAAAGTGAACTTAAAGCCATGGTCATGATTCATACCAAATGGGGTCTTGCTATAGACAGTGAAGAGGAAGAAGAGAACATTTTCGTGTTCATGTTGGCTTGGCTAAAATTTGGTTTATAAGTGGATAAGGTGGTGTATGTTATCGCCTTTGTTATTGCATATTAGATATTTCAAGATATTTTTTGTGACCAAAATTTGTTCCTTACTAAACACTTTGGCTTTGTTATTGTTATTATTATTCGTTAGCAATATACAGTGACTGGTACAATATTCAACCACAAAGGGTAGGGTAGATTTGGCATATTTGTGCACAACCGAATATGCACCGTTGGTATATTACTTCAACTAAATTGAAGGATTAAATATGTTTTTTAATTCTTTAAGTTGGAGGCATTTTTGTTTTAGTCTCTTAATTATAAAATTGTTCTTCTTAATTCCTCGAATTTGTATAATATTCTTTTTCATCCTTCAAAATGAATTTAAGGAACTAAAAATAATATAATTTCAACTCTTTCTAGTCATTCAAAAGTGAAATTGAGGGACTAAAAATAATATTTCAAAAAGGAATATTCACGAATATAGATAATATGCAAACTCAGATTAATTAAATCCAATTAGTTCACTTTGGATTTCTTAATTCAACCCAACCAGTTATTTAGACTTGTTCAATCTATGGATAAAGTAACACATTCTATTTTTTAAAATCCGTGACTTGATTTAACACAAACCATATAATTAAATTATATATATATAAATTAAATTATTAAATACAAAATAATGTAACTTTTTATTAATATAGTCTATTAAATTAAATCATTCATTTTTATTTTATTTTTAGTTGTTGTTTTTATTTATGTCATGATTTTATTTTTTTGTGCTAATACAATATTTTATTTTCATATAAAATAAAAATATTTAAAAATATAGTTACAATTCAGATTTTTTGGAGAATATTTACTCATTATATATTTGTAAAACTTTAGACAAAAAAAATTATTGTTCTAAAAAAATTTAATTTTTACAACATAAACAAATTCAAAGTTTAAACTTGATTAACTCAATCAAATCCAATCTATCTATGATCGAGTTGGTTTGAATCGAATCTACCAATAAAATTATACAAACTCGATCCAATTCATGAATTTGAGTACAGCTAAGAAGAACAACGTTTTGATTAAGGAATTAAAACAAAAAAAATTCCAAATTTGAGAGACTAACAAAAAAATCTCACCTTTCAAATGTGTTGAACATTAAATGTATTCTTAAAAATTTATAAAAAAAGTGACGTGTTTAGAAAAATAGGAGTGTGAAAATTAAAAATCTTAAAGTAAGTTACAATAATATTCTTTAGTTTTTTTTCCAAATTACACATAATATGTTTGTTTATTAACATTTACAATTACAACAACCTTTTTTTTTACGGGTATATAATATAATATTTTCAAACTATAAGGAAATTAATAATATATATATATATATACATATAAAAGGTGTAAGTGTGATGTTTTTTATTAAATTAAGAAATTCATGTAGGAAAAGGAAAATGAAGGATATTGTGTATAATATGAAAAAAAAAAATCAGAAAGTATCGCTATAGTTTATTGAACCTTATTGTTCTTCTCTATGTCCAATTTTATATCCAAAGCCATTAAGTCCTTGCCACAAGAATTTCATTTATTGACCTCACCCACAAAAAAACAAAAAACCTTGCATATTAGGTTGGGTTTACAAATTATTTATAAAAGTGCGGCGTTCGGGACTTCGGGTTAGATGTTGTACCTACGTATAATTAACTATAATTATAAAATAATATATTTGTTAGATATTTAAATTAGAAGTTGATTTTTGCTTACTTATATTTATTTCTTCTTCTGATTTGTTTTTTTTTAATATTAAATAATTTGTTACTCACGTAAAAGTAAATAAGTTTAGATACAACAGGCCCATTTTCTTTGGAGCGGTGGCGATTTCTTTGACTCAAAAAATTGCAAGCATTCACAATCTGAAGGCATTATCATGATTTGTCCATTCTAACCCGCCGATGTCCGTAAAAGAGGCAGGAAGTGGCAATGCGAATGAAAGGATAATTTGGTAAATAAACATTACAACGGCTATATTAGTAAACGAAGAAGAATAGTCGTTGCTGCCATTCAAACAACACAATCCCAATTATCTTAATCTCTGTTATATAATGAAAATCCAGCATACTCCGAATGGGAACAACAAGATCAGATTCTCTTGTCGTGGTTCCAATCGACTCTTTCAGTTTCAATCCTATCTTTAATAATTGGATGCGTTCATTCATATCAGCTTTGGGAGCAGATCCATGAGTCTTTTCAAAAGCAAACACGTGCGAGAGCTAGGATACTTTGAACAGATATCAGAATTACAATGCTCGAGCAGAAAACAATGCGTGAGTTTCTTCTATGAATCAAATGCATAGTTGATGCGCTTGGATCGTGTGGAGATCTTGTTCTTCCGCGTGAAGACCTTGATGTGATTCTTGAAGGCCTACTAGAGGAGTACGGTCCAGTGATCTCAGTGATTGAAAGTAAGTTCGAAACAACTTCCTTGACGCTGTTCTTGAAGGCCTTACATAGGAGTATGGTCCAGTGATCTCATTGATTGAAAGTAAGTTCGAACAACTTCCTATTGGAGAAGTAGATGCACTGTTGCTCGCACATGAGGCACGCATGAAAAAGTTTCAGAAGCGCTTTACTAATTCACCTTTGATTAATGTTGCTCAAGGTTACAATTCATCTTCGAATTCTTACAATTCATCCTTGAATAATTTCAATTCACAAAATTGATACAATTATTCTAGAATTTGTGGTCAATTTCAATCGTGACGGTGACTACAGTCATGGAGGCAATGACTTTGGTCGTGGTGGCGGTAGAGGCCATGGTCGTTATGCAAAATTTTAGAACCAAGTTTGCTTCAAATTTGGTCACACAACGTGTCATTTTCTCTATGATTCTAATTTTCAGCCAAATGCATCTCTTACTCTGATGGAACTAGTGTTTCAAAGCAATTCATCGGACACCTTTGGTTCAAAACAAAATCAGGAAACTAATTCTCACAAAGACTCCCAACCTAGAGCAATGCCGGTTAATTATGAAAATCAAGATCCTAACTCTACTACTTGGATACCTGATTCTGGTGCATTGTACCACATAACTGGAGAGTCTCAAAACATCCAGCTGCTGGGTCCATTTGAGGGGCCAGACCAAATATACATTGGTAATGGCCAAGACCTTTCTATTAAGTCTTCTGGTTACTCTAAGTTTATTTCCACTATTAATCCTAGAGTCTCTTTGTCCTTAAAACAATTATTACATGTACCTGTCATCACTAAAAACTTAATTAGTGTCAACAAATTTTCTAAGGATAACAATGTTTTCTTTGAGTTTTATCCTAATCATTGTGCAGAGAAATCACAAGGAACCAATGAAGTCCTACTTCAAGGTTCATTGGGTCCTGATGACCTCTACATATTTCCACATCTTGCACTTGAAGACTCTGCCTTAGCCACCTGCTTACTTTCAAATTCCAGTGTTGATTCTGCTTTTACTTCTGTTTCTAGTTGTTCTAATTCACAAATTTCTGATTCCATTGTAAATCCAGTTTCTGATGTTAAAACAGAACCTAGTACTAGCTCTCAAACTATATGGCATCTTAGATTGGGTCATCCTAATGCTAATTTACTAAGGCTTGTGCTTAATCATTGTAATATACCCATAGTTAAAAAACCACGTTCGAATTTTGTGCTCCTTGTAACAGTGTTGATAAGTCACACATAGACTACCATCTTCTCTATCTCAAATTGTATATTCTGCTTCTCTTGAACTTATGTACAATGATTTGTGGGGACCATTTCATATTTCATCCTCAAATAGTTTCTCTTATTATATCAGCTTTGTTGATGCCTATACTAAGTTCACTTGGATCTATTTTCTTAAAAAATAAATCAGAAACGTTTTCTGTTTTTCAACAATTTAAAACCATGGCTGAACTCCAATTTGATACCAAAATTAAGAGTGTTCAAACAGATGGGGGAGGTGAATTTAGACCTCTTACCTCATTTCTACAAACTCATGGGATCATTCACAGGCTAATGTGCCCTCACAGACAACATCAAAATGGTGTTGTGGAAAGAAAACACAGGCATATCATTGAGTTAGGCCTCACTCTTCTCAAAAAAGCTTCTCTCCTTTAAAATTTTGGGATTTTGCCTTCCAAACTGATGTTTGTTTGATAAAAAGACTTCTCACTGCCTCTCTTAAATTTCAAGTTCCTTATACTATTTTGTTCAACAAGTCACCTAATTATAATTTTTTGAGGAACTTTGATTTCAGGTCACATGAGTGTTTGTTCCTTGGTTATTCTACTTCTCACAAAGGCTACAAGTATCTCTCTCCTATTGGCAAATTATATGTTTCCAAAGATGTTATCTTCAATAATCTTAAATATCCTTACAATGATCTTTTTCCATTTTATCCAACTCTGTCACTTCTTCCAAGAGTGATTCTTTTACCTACTGCTCATATTCCTCTTGTTTCACCAAATATCGATCCCACGTATATGAGGTAAATAACTCAGCATTATAATCATAGTCTCATGCTATTTGCAATCAAAACGTTATGCTCTATTTCTAGCAACGTAACATAAAGAGTGAAATCATTCAATTCAAATCCTAAGAGCATTTTCCAGTCAAACTTAGAATCTAATTTCATGAAACTAATGATCAAGTAGAATCAAGCACTACGAACAGAATGAAATCACCAATAATGAGTAGAAAAGATTCATACATATATCAAATATCAAAAGAGATACATTAGGGTACGAAGATTACATCCAATCCTTGGGAGAAACTAGTAGATCATTGTGTAGAGCACAAGGTAAACAGAAGACATGATGAAAGAAGCGATTCCTGATCCTTTTCGGCAGAGTTTCCTCACGTACTTCTCTCTTCTCTCACCTCTCTCTATGTTTCCTTATTGTTTCTCACATTCTACCCCCCCTTTAATGGCTTCCTTGCATGCTATCTATAGCATTTGATGGAGGTGGTGACAGAGCAACTCGCCCAGGCGAGTTGCTTGCTTAATGGAAAGGTAAGCTCTTTAGCCAGGCGAGCTAATTGCTAGCCTAGGAGAATTCCACTTCTGATTTTTGTAGATTTGACCTTTTTGCCCTTTCATCTTGTCTTTGTTGTTGGGTGCAACAGATACCTATTTGAAACATTAAAATTGAATGGATGAATCTTCCAAAAATAAATGAAAAAAATATAAAACATTTAGAATTAGGGGAATTTTTATAAAAAAAAATATTGAAATCAAAAGATAAGTAGCATTATAATCCCGAAAATAACTAAAATATGATAATTATCAATTACATCCAACTTGGAATCTTGCTGGTCCCCAAGCAAATGTAAAGAAATAAAATAACAAATACTAGCAGTATAAAGGAAAGTGTTTCAATATTTCTTTATCAAAATTTATGAACATGCTTTGTAAAGAATCAACTTTTAAAGTGAACAGACCAATATTTTCAAATAATCAACCATGAGAAATGAAGACATAAAAGATGAATTTCACAAAACCAAATGAGATTTAAGATTATTTCACATTTTGTTTCTAAAGAACATCAGAGAAAATGCTTGATTGATTCAAACAGAGGAAAACCTCTCAAAGGTGTTTAATTCTCCCATAGGCAAGTGTTTCATCTCAATTCCAACACTAATATGTCATGGATATTTAGTACTTTTAGGGTTGAGCATGACTTTGAAGGAAATCTTGGTTTTTCTGGATACTCAAAGTTACCCTAAGAATAGGAGAGCAATCAAAGATAAAACAAGCTATCATCATTTCCTATTTCTTCTCTTTTCTACCAAGTTATCAATGTTTCTTATACCAACTTCTCAATCACCCAACTTATAGAATTTACAACACTCTGTACAATTTAGAACATATTTCACTTATTTTTGTACAAGGAATTTGTTTCCCTTTTTCTTTCTTTTCTTTTCTATTCACAACTTAATTTACATAAATAGCCACGTGTAGAAAAAAAGTATTTACATGATATTGGCCATCTAATGATAGAATTTCCCAACAAAACCCGTTTGCTCTCCTAATCTAAGGTAAGGTAAGAAACTCCTATCCTAGGTTAGTTCCAACAAAAATAATAAGTGTTTGACTCAAAGGGCTTGCAATTGGTAAAACAATATATATTGGGAAAGCTATTTGGACAGTGGCAAAATGTACAAGAATAAAGAAGGCCTAAATCATATTCATGCATCTTATGTTATGACAATTAGAAATTCATGCAAAATCAACTATAAAACATATCAGTGAGGACACTCAATGTAAATCCTATGGTTGCAAATAGTCACTAAAGCTTAAGGTATGTTTTCATGTTCAAATCAACTCAGTGTTTTGAAAGTTGTTCTTTATCAACTCCATGTAAAAACATCTGCCTTCATTTGGTATTTGGAAAATCATTTATTTGTTTTTCATTATCAAAGTTTCCAAAAATAATTTTGTTGTGTTTTTATCTAAATCAAAAGCAAGTTTCAAAAGCACTATATGTTGATTCTTTTCAAAACATGTGATGTTCAAGAAAATTTTCTCTTTTAAGTCCCCAAAAGATTTATACATAGAATTACAATTATGTTAATAAAACAAAATTTAATCAAAATGTGTACTTCAAAAAAAAAAAAAAAAGAATCCTTTGTGTACACTATCAGAATGCGCCTAACCAAAGAAATAAAAAACGTGCGCAATTAAGCAAAAATCCAACATAGTAAATAAAGAAGTAAAGTACTGAATTTTAATCAACAAGATCATGGGCCATGATGGCTTCATCCTCTGTTCTTTCTCCTCTTTGCTCCTGTGCAGCTCCTTGATCAGCCGCAAGACCTTGGTCAGCCGCAGGACCTGCCTCCTCTTGAAAAATAGGCCTACCTTCAGGCCATGCAACATTAGTCCTAAATTCGTCAGGGGTAGGCCAAGGAAAGGGATTCGGAACTTGGCAAAGCCTACAAAATGAATATTTGCTAATTTTCCTATTTTTTTCATTTAATTTTGAACATTTTAACCCTTAAACAAAACTAATTTTGAATTTTCATGTTATGTAACTCTTCTAATAGTTGTTTCGGTATATACTTTTAAATTAATCAATAATATAATTCAAGAGACAATTAAATAAATATGTTTTAAAATGAAAAGTATAGTAAAAATAAAATAAATTGTTAGTAAACTAATTAGTAATTATTGGTACAATAATCAACACTAGTAACTTATAACTTAATTCTATATCTTGGTCTGTTTCCATTTTATAATACCAATAACTAAAGTCTTTTTATTATTACTTCATCATTATTAAATCAACACTAGTAATTAGTTTTTGTTCTGTCACATTTGGAGAAAAAACAAAGGAAAGCATGTGCATGTATCAAAAAGATGAGAAATAGTGATGAGTCAACTTGTAACAACATATGTTGACAAATGACGACAATGTCAACTTGGGTAAGCCTCGGCCTCAGTGAAAAAGTACTGAGACCGCAGCCCTGCCTAATGTGGTGCTGTGGACTGCGGCGATGGTGATGGCACACTACTCAAATTATTAGATGCTCGAGTCTTTGCCATCACAGAAAGGCCAATGTGTTTCAAGTTTCATCAGAACTGAAACACATTGGTTTTTTTTAGTGGCGAACATTCAAGCATTCAATGTCAATTTGGATATAAAGGTGGAGGGTCCAGACCAACCTATTAAGTGGTCTTAGACAACCGTGATCCAGCTACTCTTGATATGGTAAGTAATAAGGGTTATTAGTTTTTTATTGTAAATTGTAAAATTTGAATGTATTATATAAATTATAAACATTGGTTGAAACTATGGACATGTGATAATGTAACACTCCCTAATAATTTCTCCTGATTAACACCATGCTTCTGCATTATTTTACTTGTTTGATGAATCAATAAAGTAGGGATTTGGAAGCCTGCAACATGCCCTCATTGTGCTAATATTCGGAGGCAGCATAACGGAATGTTTTGCAACTATAACTCTTTTACTTAAGTGCTTCTTTAAATGTTTGGCAGAGCAAATCCTGTACAAAATGGGTCATATGCTGAATTTTCTCAGTGGTTGTCATGTGCATAATGTTGTTAATAAAAGATTAGAAGGTAAGTTATGCTTATTATTGTTGACTATAATCACTATCATTTAACAAATATCTTGGACCATCTTTTTTCTTTTTGGATTTCCCATAGGTACTCCTTTGGCGACAATCCTATTCAAAGAATGGAACGGTCCAACACTAAGTTTGTGCAACTCTCCCTACTGGACGAATACATCACGTTGCGAGGGATTAGTCCTTTCTGCTAGACTCAACTCCTATTGGTAGCTCGGACCATCTTTGCTCGGGTTTGTCAGTGTTATCCACTTTTAGTATGTCCTGTTAAAACTTGGGAAATCTAGAGTTTAGGAATGTTCCAAATTTTATTCCTTTAAAAGTTGAATAGTGCAGTTTGCTGGCAGTTAAGAAGCCCTTGTTAAGTTTATACCTTAAGCTTTTGGAGAGTCAGTTCTTGAAATGGCATTAGAGCCTCTTTGACAAATTTGTTATGGGAGTTTGTCCTTGCTGCCCCATTCTTGTAAGTTGAATTTTGACAATGTAAAATGGATATGTGTGCACTTTCCACGCATTAATCCTAAAGCGTTCATGCTTGAGGGTTTATCCTGATGTAGCTGCTGCATGCTGCATTATGCCTTAGCAAACTAACTGGTTTATTTTAAGCCATAAGATTTTGAGGTGATGAGTCTATGGCTTTCTTCTATTTTTCTTATTAGTGTTATTTAATTATATGAATTAATGTAACAATTATCCGCTGTTGGACTTGAGTTTTTTTCTGTTTGAATTAATAAGATTTTGCCTTATAAGAAAAATAGATGTGTTTCTTATAAGCCAAAGTTTTTGAATCCTATCCCGTTTAGGAGCCATAATTCGGATTTGCATGACGCTTGGCCAACCAATATTCCCGTGATTGTGAACGAGGTGGGGCAAACTGGAACGTGAACAGAAAGCATGTGAAATTATTGGAAGTAAAACAATTTTTGGGAAGATAAAGTAGAAAGCTATTTAAAAATGAAACTATCTAAGTTGAGTCATGAGTGTAATAAGCGATTTAAAAAACTAGATTAAAATCTGATTTGATTTTCAAAACCGGTTTATTTGGTTCTGCACCAGTTTATTAAAGTGGTTCGGATGGCTTGAATCTAAAACTGATTTATTAAAGTGGTTAGGTATATTAGATTTTTCTATTTAAAAAAACAGACCATACAATCCGAATTTGACGGATTTGGCTCCTCTCAATTGAGGGAATGCAGTAATAACAGTTAATTCAAAAATCAATGGTAAAATTAATGATAAAATAATATATATATATATATAGCTGGTTAAAATTAATTACAATATTAACCATTAATTTTTGTACTAACGATTATTATACATATTAATTTATAGCTGGTTGTATTATGCAGAACCCAAAAGGTTGTGTCTGTAACCTGCTAGTGCTTTTCTGCACTTGGTTTCTTTCTCAAAAATGGATATATTGCAAGAGAGAAAAAGAGAAATGCTTTGATACTAAAGTCCCGATACGCAAAAAACATGCACATACAAAAAAAGAAAATCTCAAAGAGACCATGCTCAGCAAATTAACATCACCACTCACAGGGCTTTGAATAAAACGTAAATTTACAGACCACATCTCTTTGTATTTCAAGGCAAAACAAAATTCAAAATTTGTCAAAGATTGCCACCACTACTAAAGTCTAAATAAAGAAAACATGCCTAAGGCAAATTCAAGCCATCATGTTGAGATACAAACATGACCAAAGCAAACCATCAATTCCCACAATAGTTTTAGTCTTCATCCATGCCACCAGCAGGTTGCTCTCTCCTTGGACCACCAGCTGGTTTTGCCATAATAATCTGAAAAACGAAAATAAAAATCAATTTCCACAATGCTGAGAAAATTAGACAAAAATATTGCAATCCAATTTCACGTGTATATGCAATTGGCAATAAACATGGCATCGGACTCAGGCTCAGCTATTTATTCCCTAATCTTTGTGTGCTTTAAGTTAGGATCTTCCCCTAAGAAAAAATTTGGGTTACATGGAGATCCCAATTTCTGAGCTTGTATGACAGTGGGAGATATGACAGTGGGAGATATGAAGACCATCATTTTGCAAACGATCTAATTCCTTCATAACTATATTTATTAACCAAAAAGAAACTTTTATTTGAGATTGTTCCCCAAAAGAAAAATGTGCCCGAGGTACATATTAAGGTGGCAAGCAGAAATTGAATGGGAACAAGTGACTATTTTTAGTTGATTACCTGGTCCACACGTAGTACAGTGCATGCAGCATCTGCAGCATATTTAAGAGCAAATAACCTGAACAAAAAAAAAAAAAAAGAGATGAAACTAGCTTTCCAGGAGATATGAAGATAAATTCTGATTCAACATAGAATATAATTATTTTCAAATCTTAACAGTCGAAGAAAGCATCAGCTCCATCAATTACAAGAATCCTTAATTATTGTCTATATATTTTTTATATGGAAAGGGTTTTTTAGAGAAATCTCCAGTTCTCCACTACAGCAATGAAAGGTCAGTTCATTATTTGCTCAAACTACGGGTTGCCACCATATAAAACAAGCTTGTGTTAGATCATAGCTTACTTAGTCACATGGAGATCCCAAATGCTCAAGGTTGAGACATCCTTACATACGCCTTCTTCCAAATCAATGCCAACTTTGGCATTTCCAGATGCATGTTCTGCATACAGAGAAGATATGATCTCCATTGCATTTAGTCCAGCATTCTCAGCCAAAGTTCTAGGAACCATTTCAAAACTTTCAGCAAATTTTGCGATAGCATACTGATCCAACCTGCAGGGCCATTGCAAATGTTTAGTGCGGTTAATAGAGACATAGTAACTATTTCCAAATAATACACATTAATATATGGTGCCGGGTTAAAAACATCCAAGATTAAGTTAGATTTTAGAACACATTTATGTTATACCGACTTTAATAATTCTCAATAACAAAAAGATATTGACATATCCCAATAAACTGCACAAGACGGGATAAAAAAAAGAGCAGCATCTCTATGTTAGTAGTGAATGATTCCTAAGGTCTAAAAGCCAATGAGATGCAAATACATAATAATGAAGGCATGTTAAAGCATGTCAGTATCAAATGTAGACAACTTGGTAAACAAAAATTGTTACATAAGTCCCACAAATTTATAATCAGTTGCACATAAACATATTAAACTTCTTTTTTGTTTAAAATCAAAATTAGAATAATGGTATAAAGTCCTTTTTACCCACATGTGCATCTCTCCAATATTGCACTCGCTAAAAAGTGCCTTACAAGTTACATGGACCTCAGCAAATGAAATAAAATGTTTATAAAATCATAAAACTGGATATTGATAGCCTTATACCCCAAATAACCATAAGGCAAAATCATACAAACAAAATTCCTCATGTAGTTAAAAAAAATCAATGAATGGAAGAGGCATGTGTGTGAAAACAACACATCAATGTATCCCCAAGAATGCAAGCCACTGTATTTTTACAGGGAAAAGGGAAATAAAAAGTACCCTGTCTCCTTGAAGGAAAAGTCTTTCACCCTTTTAGCTAACTCAATTTCAGTTGCTGCAGCTCCAGGTACAAAGCGGCTGTCCCTGCACATGGCCTGACAAATAATTATATAAATAAAGATTAATCAGTATTTCAAATTACAATTAGCCAAAGTGAAAATTGTTTTTAAAATAAATGCCTTCAAATGTGTAATCCAAACAAATGTAATAAGTAATAATAACCCTTAGGTTTGCAGCCCTATTTTTACAAGATTGATGGAGAGAAACATCAGAAAATTACCCTTTCAAGATCATTGAAAATTACAAAAACATTGGGGAAATTACCTTGTAAGTGTTCACTCCATCATCCACTGCTCTTTCAAGATCATCTAGTATACTATCAGTACTTCCTCGTAAAACAACAGTGGTCACAGAATTTCCACCCTCTTCATTTTTCACAATGGTCACCTGCATATCATATCATTATAAAAAAAAATAAGAAAACTGCATGCCATACTTAGAAATGAGAAGAACAAAAAGAAGCGAGGGAATAAGCTAAAAATAAAAGGAACATGGAACCCAGAAAATGGCAGAACCAAAATAATCCAGCTTTAACATACCCTGACACCACCAATTTCCTGAACTGAAACAGAATCTACATATCCAAGATCATCTGGGTTTGGTTGGCTAAGTTTTAGCTATTGCAGGAAAATAAAATGGGTTAGTCAAAAAGTAGAAAACCTCTTTACGTAGCCAAATAAGCAAAAGCACAAACCATGGCAACAGAACCAGTTGTCCGGCAAAATCGACGTAGTTCAAACTTTGAGCTGATTTTCAGAACCATAAGCCTACAAGCAGGGATTTTGAAGTTAGAAAACAATCTAATGTGCACTTATAAGTTATAATGTTCATATTAATTCAATAGCAAGAGACAATTAAAACCACCAAACATGAATAAAGACTTCACATACTTGTAACGCTCACAGAAATGCAAAGCCATCTCTCCTACTGCTCCTCCACTGACAATAACTTTGGCACCAGAATCAGCTACTGCCTTGATGAGCTCCTCTACTTTAGCCTCTTCGGTTTTTGAATAATTTTCTAGCTATATAAATAAAAAAATGAAGAGAACAAATCCAATTAGTAAAAACATAAAATAATTCAACAAAAACAAGGAAAAAAATTGGCCCATAAAATCTTAAGGCTCCATCAATACAGCATCAGGTAAAAAATAAAACCATTGCCTAATCCAGCAAGAAACAGCTAAAAAACAAAATAACAAGTTATCCTAAAAGTTATTGCCAAATTGTCATACAATTTTAAATTTAAACGTTCAAAATTGTTTCCAATCAAAAGCTCTAACTACAAATTTACAAAAACAAATCACTTAAAAAAATTCAGCATGACAGAAATAGATGAAGGCACAAATAAAATAAAGGCATAATTAGAGAAACTCCATACTAGTATGCTGAGACCTGCTAGACCTCAAGCTGAAGAATCAAAATGATGTTTCATACAAATTAAATGAAAATATTGCACTAATTATTAAAAGACATAATTATAGTTTACCATTGCAAATATAAAGCAGATTCAGTTATAAAGTTGAAAATACTCCGCATTCTGAGTTCTTTATCAACTTGAATAAACTATTGACCAAGCATTACAGACCTTTTAGGCTTTTTATGAATTTTAAGTTTTAATAATTAGCAGAATATATAGAAACAATAAAGCATATGCATGCACAAATATCAAGCTAAAATAAACATAGTAACTTCAGCAACAATGTCACCAGATAAAATCTACAAGACAATAATGACAAGGCCCAAAATAATACCTTATTAGAGGCTTCCAAATTATCAGAGGGAGTAAACTAAAACTTTGTAAAAAGAAACAATGACATGAGTTTAGGTTGTCATTACTGCATTAAGATTTAGCCATAGTACCCTATCACAATCCACTTTCAACTTTCTTATCTGGGGGATGGGGATTGATCTCAAACTTATACCAGAAGACACAAAATAGGCTTTCACCACTCAAACAATAAAAAATATAACAGCTATATAAAACAGTAAGGAGGCGGTAATAATCAAATTCAAAACTCAAGTCATTTTGATATACCTGCTCAGCTGTATGTATGAGGACAGTTCCTTTAGTCTCAGTTGCAGATGTATCAACACCACTAGCAAACACAGCAACCTAAAACCACACAAACAAAAGAACTCAGTACGAGATAGTATAAAGATTTGCCAATATTAGACTTTGTTCCAAGATGTCAAGGATTGGATCACTTGCTTTTTGTTACAAGAGAGATTAAAATATTGCTTCATTTGCTTATCGAATTCCACTGACATTCATATATCACATGTATCAATGTACACATATTCATAACTTCAGTGAAGAGATTTTCAAATGGAGATTGTGTTTTGAATTGCTGCAAAGGGCTTCACTGCAGAGTTGTCAGCAGTGTGGGAATTGGTTGTTCATTTGGTTCTACGTATGATATTTCCCATGGGAGAGATTAGTTTTTGTGGTTCAACAGTGTATAGACCAATTTCAATGGGTTTCATGGTTTCACCCTCAAGAGTAGAACCCCTGTTTCTAATTCATTGTTGCAGAATGGACAAACATGTTGAACATTTAAAAGTTAGATGACTAAAATGAAACCATGTTAAGCTAAATTAGAAGACACACCATTAACAGAGTTATTACGGGTGTTGGATGGAGCTAACAGATAGAATTAACTTGTTGAACATTTTGAAGTGAGGACTTAAATAAAAAATAACAACAACAACAAAAAAAAAAGGTTAGAGGACTAAACCAAAACAAAAAATAAAGTCAGAGGATCAAAGTACTAACTTCATCTATATTTATTGTTTACAGCCATACACAAATTATATGGGAGAATATGTTGAAGGCAGAAAAAATAGACCAAAACTAAAAGTGTAGCCTTCATATATTACTCAAGAAGCAGGTGAAACAAAAAGTATAGCCTTCCATTAATAAAATATAAAAAATAATGAACCAATAAAGAGCACACTGCACAAGCAATCCCGAGAGTATATGGCTTGGAAAAATGAAAAAGTTGAGACAGTTGTGAAGGATCTCATTCTCAACAAAATACAAATAAATTATACAGTAGACTCTCCAATTAAACCAAAAAAATCCAACACAATAGAAGGCTCACCTTTGCCTTTTCTGCTTGCTTTATAGTCCCGACAGCGTCACTTTTCAGAACCAATCCTCGAACTACAGTACTGTTATGCAAGCCCCCTCCCAAGAGCTTTGCAACACGAACGTTGTCCACATTAAAGTTTGCAGGGTTTTTGGGACACACTTGGATGCATGCCTGTATTTTCCAAACAGAGGTCCGAATGTAAACAGTGTTGTGCTACCAAAGAAAGCATTTTGTCATAGTAAAATGTGGTAAATCAGGATACACTCACATCAGCAACAAGCGAACATAAGGTATCTTCTTGGCCAAATTGCTTGCTGGCAACAGCTGCTTTCATTCTAGAAATAACTTGTTCCTTATCACGAACATCCATATTCTCGGAACCATTCTCAACCAGTTCATCCAATATTTGAACAGTCTGAAACAAAAGAATACATTAGAAGAAGAGAGAGCAGCAATATGACATTTAAAGACGAATGACTAAGGCTCTCATCAAAACCTTGTTGATCGTTTTAGTGTATCCACTGATGATCTCGCTCGGATGCAAACCCATCCTGATAAGTTCCTCAGCACCCTGCAGGAGCTCCCCAGCAAATGAAATAGTTAAATTAGCTCCATCCCCAATCTCCTCTTGTTGCGCCTTCCCAGCCAAAACCAAAACCTTGGCAGCAGGATGCTGAACTTCAAGTTCATTCACAATTGTCCCAGCATCGTTCGTGACAAAAAGCTTGTCCAAGTGATTTATAACCATCTTATTCATCCCTGAATCAGTTCAAACAAAACATTTGAAAACAAGACCGCCACCAACATTCTAAATCTATCCAAAACAAACGCATTCTTCAGCAACATATTCATACAAGCACAAACACAAAGCTTCTACAGAACCAAAATTGGCAAATTCTCTTTGTAAATGAAAAACAAAAACAAATCTACTTATTCTCAATCCCCCTCATATTTTCAAAGCACTGAATCACGTAAAAAAGCTAGGTCAACATAAGATGAAAACGAACACATACCCACATTATAAAAATCCAAACTTTTGGAATCTGAAGATGCAGCACCCACTTGGGATGAATAGAAAAGAGTGAAAACGAAAAAGGGTATGCGTGATTGTTACCATTGGGACCGAGGGAAGTTCGAGTAATAGTGGAAAGTTGTTTGCAAGCGTCGATGTTCTTGAGAACCGCTTCATCGAGCCCAGAAAAATGCTTATGGCCTTCCTTGAGCATGGATTGCATCCCATAGGGTTGAATATTGAAACCCATGTTCTTGCAATTTGAGAAAACCCTAACCCTAAAACCCTTGAAATGGCAAGTTCTCGCTTCAACTTTGAAAATTTTATGCTCACACTGTATCACTGCCCCGCCACTGTCTCACTAAAACCCTAATAACGCAAGTGAGAGTGAGGAGAAAAGAAAAGCAGGACAGGAAGTGAGAAGAGTCTGGAGTAAATCAAATCAAAGAAAATAATTAAATTAAATCTGTAAAATAATAGAAAACTCAAACACAAAAATTACTACATGGCTTACTAAAAAAAAAAAAAAAAAAGCAAATTTTGAAACTCCACAAAATATTGAGACAAAAATTAATTTAAAATTTTAATATAAAAGGTTTTATATTCTAGTGATTAAGAAATTATAATAGGTATTACTTTTCCAATAGTTTTTTTTTCTTCTAATAAATCATCAATTTGATTCTTTCCAAACTAATGGTTTATTCTTTTTTTATATATAAAACACACATATATATATATATATATATATATATATATTATGATAAATAATCGTGAGTAAAATAATTATAAGTAATACATATCCAAAACTCAGATTTAATATCACTAGTTAAAATTTACTTTGAATGTATATTTTAGATTGTTATCTAAAAAAATACATTTTAGATTCATGTGTAGTTTAAATTGTGACATAAAGTTATTTTTAACTATTAACAAAAAGAAATATTGTCTGTCTACCCCGATTTAATGGTTTATTCTTTGAATATCACTATTGAGTCTCATGTTCGAGAAAAGACATGCTCTATCCCTAAAGTAAACTCGTCCAAACTATTAACAATTTTATTAAAAAAATGTTGAAATACAATTAATTTAGGGATACAATAAAATAGGATAAATTGAAAGGGTAAGTAATACTTTTATTTTTTGTCTTTATTTATAAAGATAAAGTTTTTATAAATTGCACTTTGGCCTTATTATTATAATATTTTTTAAATTTAATTCTCTAATTTTTTCACCAATTTAATCTTCTATGTTTTCACCGTGCAATTTTATTATATTTATAAGTAGTCCTTAAAGTATAAAATATTTATCAATTTTGTTACACTTTATTGGCATAAAAAAAAGAGTGTCACATTAACATTTTCATTAAATATTAGCTACAAAGTTAATAGGTGAACTAAAATTACATGATTAAAATAGCGAGATAAATATGAAACACATTGTTTCATTCATATATATGAAACACATAATCCCCCCCCCCCTTCCTCCCCTAATTCCCTTCTTTCATGAATCCATCTTCATTTCTCAAGCCCTCCTTCTTCATCCCCATTTTTCATCTCTCATCCTTCCACTCTTTATCTTCCATTGTTCCAAAATTCATCAAGTTTATTGCATCTTTGTGACACTCTCAAACATGGGAAGGTGGTTGGAGAAAAAGGGAACAACACTCATCTCTTTAAAATTCTCTATTTGATCTCTTTAAGGTAAATTTATAACCCACTGAGTTAGATGAGTATCTTATAGTATTGTTTAGTTATGAGTTGTGTGAGAGGGATTAGAAAACTAAGCATTAGGAATTATTGTGATTTCGTCAAAATCCTATATATGTTAAATTTGAGAATTTTGCCTAATCTCTCATTCCTTTTATTTTAAATGCTTAGATCATGTGGAAAATACAGTGGTTGATCCTCCCACGACATTGGAAGACATTGATTGCATTCTTTTTGGTTGTGACTAGCTAATCTACTTAGTGACACTTTTTAAATTCTTTTAGAAGAAGCATGTAAACTCCAAAATATACTCTTTTGTGATCTTTGAATTCTAAGAGTACTTGAAAATGAAGTAAAATGTTTATTTTCGCTTGATTGGAATTTATTCTTTGAGATTCTTAGTAGTTTTGATAAGGTATTTAAAAGTGGACATTGGATTTTTTTTTATTGTGAGTTTATAATTGATTATTATTCGTTACAACGAAGAGATAATGTAACTTATGATTCAAATATTCATAGTATATATGTTTTTCGTTTGCTACAATAAAGAGATAATGTAGTTTAAGAGTTGAACACTCATAGTATATATGTATTTTTTCCGTTTGCTGCAATGAAGAGAAAATGTAGCCTATGGGTTGAATATCCATAGTTCCTAAAGATTTGTTCGCTGCAACAAAGAGATAATGCAACCTATGAGCTAAATGTTGTAGCTCTATAATTACCGTTCGCCACAATGAAGAGATAATGTGGTCTATGTGCACATAGTAGAATGAAAGTTTTTACAAAGTCGTTATTCTTGAATACAAGTTTATATGTAGTTCTAAAAGTTTCTAAGGGAGTATATCATAGTTTCTAAAAGTGAGTTTTATTTATTTCAGTTTTATTTAATGTCATTTAAATTCTTTTTTGATGTAAAAACTCCTGCTATGTTTGTGCTCTCTTTCCTATCCGCTTTGTATTTTATGCTCTCACTAAGTTTTCGTGACTTACCCCTTTCTTTCATCCACCCCCCCAGATACACAGATGGTTGAGTAGCTGACTTCCTGGGATTTGCTGACTTTCCCAGGATTTGTTTATCTTTTGGTAGGCCTCCATTGCATTTGATAGAGAGCATATTTTTTGTGACTCTATGTAATATCACAAAATTTTAAGTAAGGTATTTTGGGTGATATTTGTGTAAAATAAATGGATTTACGAAAGGACGGTTTGGTCTTTGTTGAGAGGCGGAGTGCAATTAGTAATTACTGTTACTATAGCAGTAACTGTAGCAGTTACTGTAGCAGGTGAAGTTAGTAATTGCTGGGTGCAATTAGTAATTACTGTTACTG
>PYAF01004762.1:530181-548168 GCA_007407185.1 Glycine tomentella
AGGGTATATTTGTACAGTTTTGTATCTATACAGTTGTGAGATATATTCACCATATATTATGATGTACAGTGTTATACAGATGACATTTGATGATGTTGCTGTTAGTATATGCTTCCAAACTGCTTAAACTCTGATTGATTATGTGTTTGATTGTGTTTATGCTTGGTAATGACCCTGATTAATGAGGGGGCGTTACACTCTAGTATAATGCATTTATAGGAATAAGGGTAGGAATAGATATAGAGAAAATCCTTTCATTGTGAGATGTAGATGATCCTATCTTATACATATGCTTATGGTGTAATTTTGATGTTTTGAGACACTTTGATGATTGGTATGTATGATCAACGTTGCTATTAGTTGATATTTTGGATATTATGTCAAGGACCTATATTGTGATTTGTGAGCTTGATATCTAATTGGATCTGAATATATATATATATATATATATATATATATATTATAATGTTTTCACATGTTATTCAATAAGAGATTTGTCTTGTTTTTAGGAGAAACTTTGTCGGATTTTCGATAATCCCTTTTTGGTTGGTCTTTTAATTGTGATTTGGAACAAGGTACTCTTAGGCTAGTCAGACTAAGAAAATTATAGTCTTTGCACCGGTCATGACCATGTGGTTGAATAAACAAATGATCATCACCACAATAATATTTATAACCATAATCATATATGACAAGAATTTGTTGATGAGGTCCCTCTAGGCCACAGTCCAGAGATCAGTGATGATTCCAGGTTAGGAATAGGAAGAGAGGGAAGGGAATGAATACAAGTTGTTCCTTCAGGATTTAAAGAGCCTAACATCTCTCCCTCCAAAACCATTTTCCAACTAAAGACATCAGTCTTAATTTTCTCCCCTTATATCCTTATAGACTATCTACTAATTTTGTTATAGACTATCACTAACTCTAACTCCCTCAAGTCCTCAACAGAAACCAGTACATTGGGCTTACCTAACATAAAGGGAAAGTTGGTTGAGAAAAAAATAATTTTGCTTGGACAACTTTTAGATAGGAAACTACACCATACAAATGATAGGCAAGTTGAAGTTGTAAAGGAAAAAACAAAGGTAGCCAAATACTTAGATCTTGTCTGATGTTTAGAAACATGAAGGGGGATGACAAACCAAACGTACCATGGACAGTGGAAGTGGCTGAGGAATGGTTGTATTCCTTTGAGAGGAAATTTATTTTCCAGCCACAACTGGTGAAGATAATCCAATTTTTGCTCCATTATTGGACTTCTTATTAGAAATTAACAAGGAATATGAAGGTAATGCTGCTTGAGTCCCATGAGGACCTACTCTTGGATCTTGATATCCTGACAAAGGAGCATATACAAGAAAGCCAGCCCTTTGATAAGAATCATTTGAATTCAACAATGGGCATTGGGTACTTGATAAAAATTCCTTTACCCCATTGTTATTTGTGGAATCTTTTTCATTCACTACACCAATGGAGCTTCCTTTATTAATAACAGCAGATGCAACACTGGCTGCACTGAAATTCTCCTTTCTTGAGCATTGATTTTGTTAGCAGCAAATGAGACAAAAGAACCTAAATGGTATTTTTTTCATAATTATTTACCAATTTGGGATTGTTTGAAATTTATTTACAGAAATGGTGTAGTCAAACACGCCTAATTTGGAGGTGACTCATCTCATCTCTAATTCTGTTGCTAACACTTTTTGCGATAGAATATTTTGTTGCAAAAAGTGTTTGCGACGGAATTAACGACCGAATTAGAGACCACCATGGTGTTTTTACTTAAATTTTCAAATTAGGCTATCGAAATTCCGTTTCTAATTCTGTCGCTAACACTTTTGCGACGGAAAATTCTATCGCAAAATCTGTTAGCGACGGAATTAATGATGGATTAAGTCACACCCAAATTAGGCGTGTTTGATTACACCATTTCTGTAAATAAGTTTCAAACAACCCCAAACTGATAAATAATTAATAGAAAAATACCATTTAGATTCTTTTGCCCAGCAAATGACCCATTTGCAGAAGCTGGAGACCGATAGTAAGAAGAAGGGTACTAGTAATATTGAAACCCCATAAAGTTTATCATCATGTTGCATGGGTGCTCCACATGGTGTATAACCATAACCTTGATGGTACAAATAAGAGCAGCTATCTCCCAAAACACAATTCATTACACAAAAAAACCTATAAGATTGTCTTAAGTTTAACAATTTAGTAAATCATATTTTATAATTTAAAAATGATAAGAAGCAAATCATATCCTAGCAACAATAAGAGGAAGAATATATGAAACTACACATCTAAGAAAATTGGCAAATGAAGGGAATGATTAGGGCTAATTATGCTGACCTTCCTTGAGGTTGGCTTATTACACTTACACCAACACCCTTCTTGTTTGGGAAATTCCAATCACAGCACTTACTTTAACACCTTAAAAATAACAAAGCAAAGGAGGTAGGTATAATTTCCTAAACAAGAATGGTGTCAATGTAAAAAGTGCTAACCTCAAGGGAGGTTACTATAGTTTTCCAAAATGATTTTAGGCTCATCAAAGTGATCAAACTACACTTATATGTACTAAGAAACTACACTTATATGTACTAACAATTTTAGGACTGGATGTCAACAGGAAAAAAACTCACAAATAATGTGCTACTATTTAGAATTTAAAATTTGAAGCAGAATGTAATACTTAGACAGAAATCAGTCATCACTCAATAGAACTTAGACAGCTTTTTCTCAACACCAATTTGCAAATAATACCTAATTTTATAATATCAAAATACATACACAACATAACAAAGTCCAGTAGTAACCAGAACAAGAGGTACTTGTGTCATCCCAACATTAACGTTCATATATCTGTAATACGTATTCCAATCACCTTGCCCATCATAACCTGCACAGACTCTCATTACGACATTGATTTTCCAGAAGGAATAATAAGTTATTCAATCAACACCTTCCACATTTTCCTCTGAAGTCATAACAGCGTACCTAACCTCCATAATAGTATGCAGCAGACGGGTGTCCATTTGGAGTGAAGCTTGCATTCCGGTTAAATGGCTTGGTCACCCCCTTACCTGGACCATGTCCACTCTTTATAGAAGTACACTATAAGAATTAGCTATTAGTTATCACACCACAAATCCAAAGTTCTGATATAGTAAAAAATACACCTTCTTTGCAGGCTCAGAAACTCCAGTGGTCTTGGACTCGGAATCCAAGGACAAATTCTACAGTAAATCTGCAGCTTCTATATTAAAAATGGTAAAAAAAAAAAAAATCATCATTGAAAAACAATAAGCATAAGAAATAAAGTTACAATAAACAAAACAAAAAAGGGAGAAATTTGAGCAGCTCAACATTAGTATCTATAAATTGACAACAACTAAGATACATACATATATATATATATATATATATATATATATATATATATTTTAAACAATTGAGGGACCTGACTAAACATTGTAATAATTGAGGGATCAAAATGAACTTTAAATTTTAATTAAAGGACGAAATGTATATTAAGTCATTTTTCTATTACTAAAGTGACAATGACAACTTAGTTTTTCGATCAGTTTAAACTTCAATTTCATTTAAATATCTGAGCTGTTTGCATGAATTATCCTCATATAAATCATTGTCTTTGATATATCTATTTCATGCCTCTTAAGTGTCTAATATAAGTGTGGATTAAGAGTTATAAGCTTTAGATTGGGGAAACTTAAATTTGAGAAATATGTCCAAGCTATTTTATAAAAAGAAATACAAAACTAACAAAAAAACATTTCTCACTAATTCCTTTAAAAAAAAAACAGTTGTCTCTAATTTGAAGGTAAATTACTAAATTCATTCAGGGTCGCATTGTTATAACAACAGTCACAGTAAAGATAAATAAAAATTTGATCCCTTGCAAATACTACGTATTCAATCATAAGAAATATTTCTATAGATTTAAATTTGTAACGGTCAAGTGCATATATTTTAGTTCTAAATCACCAATATAATATCCCTAAAAAAATCATCAAAATAATTAATAGACCTTCATCATGAGGATATTGACTGATGTATATTCAAAATTTTATTTTATGACTTTTGATTTCATCTTCTTTGTTCTCTTTTATTCATATTTATAATCATGAGTTATCACAATGTAAATAATGATAAAACTCTAATTCAATGTTAATTTATTTCAGCGCATCTAGAGTGCAGACATCATTTGAGAAATTATGACATCTTAAAATTTGTAATGTAACATACTAGCTAGTATAGCCAATATTGATAAAATATTATTCATAATGTTAAAAACTTTTTTAGATTTTTTTTTGGTGAATTTAAAAAATGCTTGAACCAAATAAGATTCACAAGGCTTGAAACTTATTATCAATATTATTTCCACATTCGTGCATACTTGGTACATGTTAGATGAGTGAAAACAAAGAAAAAGCTGGGGCCAACAAAAAATTTAAATTAAAAAATATTAATAAAGGAAAATATATATGAAAAATGTATTTTTTGAGTTGATATTTGTTAAATTTTGTTAGTAGTAAATTATATCTCTAATTTTGTTAATAAAGTTAATGATAAATACTTACTAAAACTTAAATATTTAAATAATTATGTAAAAAAAAACCCTCTTCGATACACTTCTAAATCTGTTCATGTTCTCAATTTTATTTTATTTTCATTTACAATATTGAGAGTAAGTCCTCCGAACCAACGTTCCCTAACTTCTATTAATATTTCGATTCGATTTCGATGTGCAGGTACTTTCATAAGTGATGTGTTGTCCTTTAAATACACGCACAAAAAGTTTTGATTTTAGTGATTAGCCGCTCAGTCCTGAAATCAGGATTCAAGACTAAAATCTAAAATATGCTTTTGATCAATTTGCCAATCCACCAAAAGCATGGTTTGGTGGCTGAGCGCGTTTGTCTTCAAAGCACTTCTGTGAACTACAAAATTAAGCTCAGTTCTCTTTGTGATAGACAAGCTTTTCAAGAGGATATGATGGTTCACAATCTTTTTGGGGACCATGTTGCAACATGGAGTATTGAGCTGATTGACAGACTCATCCCACCTAGTACAACAACGAGTATAATGGCTATTCCTCTTAAAATAATAATGTCAGAAAATTATATTTCAAATTATATTTGTTGAAATATACTCCAAATGGAATATACACAGTGAAATCTGGATGTCATTTAGCTAGAATGAAGTACAAACCTGTGGATTCAACATCTAACTATTCGGAGATGATATGGAATCCGGTTTGGTACAATGAAGCTCTCCCTAAATGCAAAAATTTCATTTGGCGTTCTTGCTCATATATGCTGCCAATGAAAAAGAATTTGGCTAAAAAGAACATATTAGTTGACACCTTACGCCCCATGTGTGGTTTGGAAGAAGAATCAGTTTGTCATGCTTTGATCACATGCCAAGAACCTCAGTGTATCTGGTTTGGTTCACCTATTCAGTCACTCTCATACCAAAGATCTTGGGTGTCCAAAATACTTTCTTGGTATTGAAGTGGCTCAATCAAACGAAGACATCGTTATTTCTTCAGAGAAATTATGCTTTGCATATTTGGAAAGAAACAAACATGCATGATTGAGTGTAGGCCCATTGACAATTCCATGGATCCAAATCAAAAGTTGATGGTAGAATAGGGTGAATCCTTTGCAGATCCCAAATGATATAGGAGACTAGCTGAAAAACTCATTTACCTTATAAGTACTAGATCTGACACCTATTTTGCAATTGGGCTTGTTAGTCAATTTATGCAGGCTCCTCACATTGATGACTGGAATCTTGTAATTCCATCCTTAAGTATATTAAAAAGGCTCCAAGACAAGGGTCTTGTATAAAGATAAGGGAAACAACACCCATGTTACTAGGTATTGTGATGCTGATTGGGCGAGCTCTCCTATAAACAGATGCTCTACCACTGGATATTATGTATTCATAGGAGGGAAATCTCATTTCTTGGAAGAGTAAGAAACAAAATGTAGTTGTCCTGTCTAATGCAAAAGCTGAATATAAGAACATGGTTTCAGCCACTTGTGAACTTATATGGGTCAAACAACTTCTCCAAGAACTTAAATTTAACTATATTGTTATAATCAAACAACTTGTCATATTGTTTCTAATCCATTATTCCATGAAAGAATCAAACATAGAGAAATTGATCGTCACTTTATTCAAGAGAAGTTGTTCACTAAGAAAATTAGTACTAAAAACATCAGCTCTAATAATCAACCTACGAATGTTTTTACTAAAACATTGAGAGTACCTAGGATTCAGTTTTTATGCTCCAAGTTTCGTTCATACTATTTATTTATCTGCCCTAGTTTTTTTTTTAGGAGGGGGGTTTTAGAAAATAGGTTATGTCCATATTTTTCTAAGTTACTGTGCTTACTTAGACCTTTTCTCGTGTACCTTCTCTTTGCTGAGTAGTAGATAGTAGGCTAGGAGTTGAGTGTACTTTACCCTTAAACTTCATTTGTAGCCTACGTTTAATATAAGAGGAGCTGACCGTAGTGAAAACACTCATGCATTTACATCTAAATCTTTTGTTATTTTACCCAACTGAAACTTGTCAAATAAAAAAAGCGCATATTCCAATGTACCAAATTAAGAAGCAAGTATTTTGTCTCGTTAAGATAAAAGTCAATTATGTTGAAGGTAACTTTTATCTAAACACACCCTTAATATAGTCAATTACAAAGGTAAGAACAGTTCACACTTCAACTCCCTAAGCATCCAGTTGTTTGTTACACGTGTTGCTGTCATAGTCTCCGTTAATTGTGAAGGTGATGGCTCAGTGGTTGGACTTAGAGGAGGCTCACAAAATATGAAACTTTTGACCATTCATAAAATAGTCTTAAATTATAATAATTACAATTTTTTTGACAAAAAGAAAAAACCTCAGCTATTTCTGCGTTTTCCTTGTAAGCTACGAATAGTAACTACTGGAAAAAGAAAAAGTTCTTAACAAGCCCTAGTGTCTTAATGCATAATAAGCCGGCAAAAAGAAACCCCTACCATAACCCCAAAAGGACATAATCGTTTCCTCAATGAATCCAATACACAATGAATAGTTTATTTCAAATTTCCAACATCTCGATGTTTTATGACCAACATTTGTAAGAGCCGAAACTCCCTCACTAGGAGAGACAGTATAAAAACCGTGACAAAAATAGCTTGTCCCTCGTATGTGAATCAAAGAAAAACTTACCACCTAACAAGTTTTAGATTAGGTAACCAACATGTTTTCTACACGCTTTATCCTGACTCTGGAACTTTCACTTCCCTTAGAACCTTTGCAGCATCCTCGGGGAACACAGGATTTATGTAACAACCAGTTCCAAGCTCAAAACCCGCAATCCCAATAAGTTGAGGTATTATCTGTATAAACCAATGAGTGTATGCTAACTCTGACCCTTTAGCATGAAGTGGACTAGTGTGAATCATATAGTTGAACGGTGGATTGTTCAACTGCAAGGCCATCTTCCTGAGCATTAGTTTCAACAAACCTCCAAGTTCAACTGCCTGCAAAATAAATATCAAGAAATAATGATGATCAACCTTTGGAAAAAGAAAACACAAATAGAGGAGACATTAGCACAAGTTTATATAGTTGATAATGGCATGACACAGTGCAAATTCCAATTTAGCAATACGAGGTGAATCGGTGCTATGTTATGTTGGATGCATAGCATTGCAAAATCCACTATGAGTAGCAATAGCTTGAGCTATCTGTGTGCTATTACAAAGATGCTCAATCTGTATTATAATATAATAAATCCACAAAATTCTAATTGTCATTTTTTAATTATATTAAATTATAGTGTTATAAAGTGTGGTCAGATTTTGTTATGCTATGCGGTATAGTAATAAGAGCCCCCTATTGCCATATAAGTGTTATTCGCTATCAACAATTATGATATTAGGAACACATACATTATTCAGTTTACCCACATGAAGATGGCATGAAAAGTATTTGTTACTCAGTTACATTTCTGACACAGTTCCATATTAGCGTCCCCATGTCTAATCATAATTTCTAAGCACCAACCATATCCAATCTCATATGACTCAAGTACCAAAGATAATCCAATTATATTCCAAAATGGCAATAGGAACAACTGACTGTTAACATGATTTCGGATCTACTTGTTCAGTATGTTTTTGTCACATGGAATCAGCCCATTATAGGAATCAGCATCAAGCCTCAGAAAACAACTAGTTAAGCCTTTAATTCACACCTCATATAAGATGCATTATATTGAGATCAAACTAAATATTTGGCACTTAAGCACCAATAAGACTTTGCAAATAAAGAAGCGGTACCTTTTCAGCATCCAATTCATGGAAGTGAGCAGTGTGGTACCGAGGAACAATCCATATCTCAAAAGGAAAAGTAGCAGCAAAAGGAACCAGTGAAAAGAAGTTGGTAGATGAATCAATCAAAAGATCTTTACATTTAATTTCACAAATAAAGCATTTCCCTGTCTGATCAAAATTATCTTTCATACTTGTAAGACGGGCAGAAACACTAGGTGGAATAAATGGTAGGGCCATCATCTGACTGTGAGAATGACTCATTGATGCACCAGCTGAAGCACCATGGTTTTTGAACACCTTCAAAGATTAATAAAAGCAAGTTTACATGATAAACAAGTGCAATAAGAAGAAAAACAGTAATTTATTTATGCCAAATGTGTAAGACTGGACCAATTACCATTATTAATGCCATTGTAGAAAATGACAGAAATGTAGACTGCAACTACCATTTGATTAATACAGTTACAACTGTAACCATAAATGTCAGTGATGCAAAGCAGGCACGCAGCCATTGCTTATTACTCAACTTCTCTCATTACCCAAAGTAAAATCTACAATTATACGTACATCCAAACTAAAACATACTACTATTTATCTAAGTGCAAATAAATCCAAGATCCACACACTATTTCTGAATTTCATCTAAGGGTTTATACCTTGCCTTGAAAACTATTAACACAACATATCAACACAGATAACATATGCTGCATAGAAAGCATATATGGCATACTATCACATCTAAAATTCCTGCCTTATTTTGTGAAACGAGCATGAAATTTTAAAAAAAATGATAATAGAAAACAAGAGATAGAAGAAAGCAACTTCATGTATGAAGCACGGAGACCTCTTGTTTGAAGTGTCGCCGTGTTAGACATGTTTCCAACACCGCACACCCCGACACTTGTTTGACACTTAATATTAGGTGTCTAATTTAAAATTTATTTTTTGTTGGCTTGAACACTTAAGCTGTCATCTTTACATAACTCATACACTTATAGAAGGTTGACTTAAAAAGATGAATATACTATCAATTTAGACATTTTATTATATGTTACTCATATTTCATTTCATTAGAGTCTCTCCGTTTGTGTGTGTATGCAGTGTCCTCGTGTCCTAGATTTTAGACATTAGTCGTGTCCAAGTGTCTGTGTCCGATGTTTGTGCTTCATAGTACATCACATAGTCAAAGCATCAAACTCCATAAGAACACAACCAAAAAAGCATTAAAGGGCTTCACACACCCTTTGAAGCAAAAAGAGCATCTTGGAGCGCAAGCGGTGACCAAAACATCGCAAAGTTATGCTAAGATCTAAATAAATCATAAGGACTAATTTGGCAGGCAAACATAATACACATTCAGTATCACAGACATTAGGGACTAATTTCACATTTTATTCAGAAGATTCAGCAAAATTAAAAGTCAGCAACTGATAAAATACATATTTGGAGACTTAATACATAATTTCCACCATTCTGAAACTAATATCACCTTTTACTCATAGAGTGCATAGTCAAATTAGTTCCTCAAAGATATAATAGTGTGGGCAAAGTTTTAAAAAACAGTCTGCAGCCACAAGTAATGGTTTTTGGACTTCCCACCACTGCACCACGACCACAATAAGTGACAAAATTAGAAACCTTGAGCGTGGGTGATATTTATGCCTAAGCTCCTTCAATGTGCATTTCTTTCACTAGTGGTCACTCACACCACCAAAACCAATTTCAAGGACTAATTTTCTTGATGGAATACACGTTTATAGACCAATTCAACAATTAAATAATTCGATTATGAAAATTAGGGGACACTAGAGAACGAAAGAACGAACGAACCTGCACGTATTGGATGGATTCATGGCTCGCGAGCTGTCGAATTCTCTCGGTATAAGCGAGGAAAACTTTCCCGATTTCTGAAGGAGACAGATCGCAGAGCTGAACCGGGTGAACCGGGGTTTCAATCACCACGTCGTGGAACCCGAACCCGGTCAGGACCGAAACGGAAGGCGCGCCTTGGGGTTCGGGGAGGGTACGGGAGAGGGCGGGGTAGAGGTTCTGGATGACCCGGATTTTCCAATCCGGGTCGTGGGTCGGGACCCGGAAGATCTCGGGCGCGCACTCGTGCTCGTGGCCGATGCAGAAGGGGCATTGCTGGTTCGGGTTGGGGTCGGTGGGGGACTTGGACTTGAAGTCCGAGGGTCGTTTTGCACGAGCGGGTGAGAATATCACCCACCGGTTCCACACGATGTCTTTTCTCACTTCTGGGTTGTTCGGGTTTTCTGAGGAGGATGAGGCCATCGTCTTACGTTGTTGTTAAGCTTGTCTTTGATCAGTGATTGATCACTGTACGCTATTTTTCAGTTTTCAGTCTCATAATACCTTGTCTTACTTGCCAGCTGGATAGTCTCTTCTCCACCTGCTGTCTGCCCTCTCGCATCTGATTCTTATTCTGTTTTTTTTTTCTTTTCCTTTCCCTAGATTTCCAAAATTATCTTGTGGAACCAAACCATGGATTACACTTAGAATTATATTTTGCCTTAAATATCTTTTTAATCATGTAATTTAGTTTTTTATTTTAAATAAAAAACATTTAAAATGTTATAAAAATAAAAATAAAAAACATAATTTATAAGGATTAAAAAATAGCAAATATTAAATTGTAAAGATAAAAAATATGTTTAAATTTTATATTTTTTATATTTATCAACTTTATTGATGACTAATCTATAACAGAAATGATCATTTTTAGTAAAATTTCTCTCATTTACTATATTTATTATATTCATAAAACTCGAACTTGAAACTAATAATTTGTTGATTATATTTAAATTATATTTGAAAGGATAGAAAAAATATCCAGTATATTGTCTCATTTTATAATTTTATAGTGCATGAATCAATTGACATAAAATTATACTAATTTTTATGTAACAAAATATTTAAAAATATATTTTGATTGTCATTTTTCTTTATGTATGTATATTTTGAGTTCATAATAGGCTTTAAGACTATTTTTAATGATTGTGTTCTCAAACGTGTGCGTGGTTTATGGATTAGTAGAATAAATGCAGTAATTCGTGGGAATCCTAAAATATAATGCTAAATATGATTAGTGCATACTTATTTTGCTTTTTTTTTTTTTTTTCCTGTAATGGAGTTTAATTTTGCATCTATAACTTTTTTTTTTTGTTGGAATACTTTGCATCTATAAAGCACAGTCAAGAGTAGGATAAGGAAATTATAGAGGCTTTTGAAAAAAATTCTGGAAATAATTTAAATTAGTGCCTAAGTATACGACAAAGATGCTCAAACCAAACGCATTTGTAACTTGACCATTTTGAATTTATAAAAATTTGTATGTTCCTCAATATAGGAGTCAACATATAATTAGTTTTGTGACGCAATAAAAGTGAGAGAAAAACAGTTATTAAAATATGATATTAATGTTCCAAAAAGTTATACAAGTAACAGAATTCTTTAGTCAAATGTAAAATGATTTCGCCGGTGAAAAATTTGTCTTTGGGTGTCATTCTCAATTTATGATAGGAATCTATTCTAACAATTGATGTTAAGTGTGTTTGGTTCTAGGTTGAATTGTCCAAAATCAAGTTGACATATTAGCCAATGTGATCTTAGATAAATGATTCGGGCACAGTGGTTCAACGCTGTTATTTTCTAACAAAAATCTAAATAGAATTATTTTGATGAGTGGGGAGGAAAAAACAAAACAGCACAGGAAAAGGGAACTACATCCTTACAAAAGAGACAGGTGAAACATCAGAAAACAAGTGATGCCTCATTGCAAGTGGACCAATCTAAGGCATAAAATGGATATATAATTGTTTGTGTTCTAAAAATATATCTAAGGCATAAATAAAACAATCATAAAGTGGAAATGAATTTCTTTATTTACAAAATATCCTTAAAATTTCGGATTTGTATGCAAGAATTGTGAAAGGTGTTGCTGAGTCTGTAAATGGAGCTCTGAGTCTTTGTACAAAGGAGCAACAGTGTTATGATTTCAAGCTTCCCAACCCCTAAGTACAGTGGCCCTTGCCACACGGTTAACTGCAAGGGTGAATGCTCCCATACGAAGATCACAATTATGGGTTTTGCACATCTCCTTCACATCTTTGAACCCTTTAGTCATGTATGTCTTCAGCTCCTTGTTCACCTTCTCCTCATCCCACATGAACCCTTGAATGTTCTGTGTATTACATAATTATAATCATCATTTAATTATCCTTATAATGGTTACATGAAGTGGATTAACATGACTGTAAAAGAATTTGGAACCACTAAAATACTCTCCTTGTCCCAAAATAAATGATGTTTAAGATTTTTTCCTACAGATCAAGAAAGCTAAGTATTCCAAGAAAATTATCATTTATTAGAAAATAATTTTACTAAAATATCTTTTTTATGCTTTCATTTGATTTATATAATAAATATTTTTTCTTTTTATTTTAGTTCCTTAACCAATGTCCTAAGGACACTAGTTATCAAAATTCTTTTTCTTTTAATTTCAATAAATGTATATTAAGTCTTTCAATACAACACTATTTATGACAGGGTAAAATTGAAATAGATGTTTGAATATCTCATTGATTAAGAATGTCAATCAATTTGAAATTTTTTTCAAAAACTAAAATTACAGTCATTCTTGGACGGAGGATATATAACAATATTATGTCATGGAAAAAAATATAAAAACAATTAATAAACAATTTATAAATATTGTTAAAAAAATACGTGCAGCACATTTTTTAAGATTCTCTTTTCTTGAGACATTTTGTTTGTCGAGTGAAATTCATATAAATCTCAGAGAATATATAATGGTTCTCATTCCCAAATTAATGGGATTCACTTAAATTTCAATCAAAGGAATGTGTCGCTAGTATTCCTCTTAATTTGATCTTACTATGATTACTTTTTAGCTTTTTTTTTTTTAATGATATGACAAAGTAACATGAAAGGAAATGCATCCATGTGAAATCATAACAGTTAATTATCAAAATAGTTACCTGCACCCACTCAAAGTAGCTAACTGTGACTCCTCCTGAATTTGCAAATATATCTGGGAGGATCACAACCCCTTTCTTTTTCAGAATCTGCAAAGCAAGGAGGTATAGTTAAAAACAAGGCTTATTTCTTATTGTTTTTCTTCTATTGTTTTCCTCTTTTGCTTTTTTAAAAGGAAGAGAAAGAAAGAATACAAGCAAACCTCATCAGCCTCCGGGTCAGTTGGGTGATTGGCTGCTTCAACAATAAATTTGGCCTTAATCTCATTTGCGTTTTCCCTTCAACCATATAAAAAAGAGGTAAAGAAAAAGGTTTAGACTTATGTTTAAGATGTATAAGGATTGAAGGCAATAAGTTTATGCAACAAGCAATATTGTCAAGCTCCTCTAAATTTGTAAAATATTGCAAAATGTCGTGTCCTTAAACTTTTTATGCATATTTTTTCATTGACATTTGGAAATAAAGTGAATGATGTTTCACAGTACTGTGCAAAGCCAAAGACCAAAGTAAAAATCTTGCAAAGAGATTAAATCATCACATGGCCTAATTAAAGTGGAGGTTTACTCAAGAAAAAACGTGTGGTGCTTGACAATATTTTGATGTTTGTTTCCAAGGTAAGATGTGATGATAATTAAGCGATCTTAGTAGTTCCATATGCACATAAGAATTATGTATTTAAGCAAAAGCACCTATTGATGACTCCACCAAGAGCTGCTGGGACAAGAACATCACAGTCTTCAACCAATATTGAGTTGGGGTCAATTGCATCACCACCATGGAATCCTTTGACTCCCCTGTGTTCTCTAGAATGTTTGAGTAAGCTTGGTATGTCAAGGCCATTGCTATTCTTTATGGCCCCAGTTATGTCACTCACTGCAACAACTTTTCCACCATTCTCACTGATCAATTGGGCAGCCCAAGACCCCACATTTCCAAAACCCTGAAGAGACACACATGACACAACAGGATTGATTGCAGGATTTTGTCTCAAATTCATCAAAATATTAGGTATGCATTGATGAACTTTTCTTGGAGCATTTTTACACTTTACTATTATATCTCTATCAATCATTGTTGTGAACGTTATTTTCAAGCTACTATGCATGATGTTAGAGGCACCAGTCCTTACATTAACATATAATGAATGTTGTTTTCATTTAGCATAGAGATCAATTTAAGTAAGATAAAACAAGTAGTACCTGTATGACAAACCGCTGTCCGGAAACACTCATCCCATGCTCCTTAAGCAAAGCCTCCGTTGCAAAGAGGACTCCTCGTCCGGTAGCTGCATCTCTGCCTAGAGATCCACCGAGTTCCTTGTTTGAACATGAAAAGTTAGATATGGGAATCAGTTTAGGGGATGTTATCAACAAATTTTTCTGAAAACACTTTTTATTTTTGGTGGAAATTCCTGTTTGATGCACCAAATAGGGAGTGAAACCCTCCTTATTTAGTACCGTTCACATGAATTTCAACTAAGGATAATACTTAGATACAGTTTTTTTAGTGTTATTCTCCTGTCAGAATTGGAGTTTCACCTTGATAGTTCACATAATAAAGATTTATATTAAAGGTCAACATAGAAATTCTGATTGGACAAAAGCACTTATAAACTGTATCTAAATTTTGTTCTTCAACTAATAGTCCAATTGTAAAAAGTGTTAGCAAGTGTGTTCATAAGTTGTTGTTGTGGCACAGTTCAATGCCCATTAAAATGAGAAATACAAACATTTTAATCTACTTACTACAGGTTTCCCAGTCACTACTGCAGGAGAGTGGCCATGAAATTTGGAATACTCATCTAGAATCCATGCCATAGTCTGCATTCACAAGTCACAACCATGTAGTAAGCTAGTGAGTGTTTTATATTGAAGTCCAATATGAAGAAAAGAGAGCATATAACAAATAAGCATAATAATCATCAGCAAATTCACAAAGCTGAATTGTTGTACTGACCTGTGGTCCTGTTCCCATATCAGGTGCTGGAATATCTGTCTGAACTCCAATCAGATCATGAATTTTCTGGGTAAAAACTCTAGTGAGTCTTTCTAACTCTGACACAGTTAATTCTGCAGGGTTACACCCTATTCCTCCTTTGGCACCACCATATGGTATATTTGAGAGTGCTGTTTTCCATGTCATTAGTTGTGCCAAAGCATTAACTTCGTCTAGTTCTACCTACTCAAGCCAATACATAATTGTGTGAGGGAACTTAAACCTTATAAACAGAAATTCACTAAAAGCATACTAAACAGTTATGAGCTAATTCAAGTTGCTGCTTTTGTTACATATGTGGTTGGTTATTCAGTGGAATCATCCTTCTACTCATTATAGTGTTAAATATGTTTTAGGTCGCTTGATTTTCAGTCAAAATTAGCCTTAGTTGATTTTGATTATTGTATTTTTTATAATTGGTGAATTTCGTTCTTTTTTATTGATCTTAAGATATTAGAGTGAGGGACGAAATTCATCAATTATAAAACAAAATACAAGAACCAAAACATTTTTAAAGTCTAGGAACTAAGATAAATTTTGACCAAAATTAAGGGACTTCATTGTATTTCTGGCCAAAGGTCTAACCATCTAAGGGGAAGGAAAAAAATCTATAGCTGGTTTGTGTTTTTAGTTTAGAGTTGTTGATCAGTAGCTGAGGTTTTTGAAGGTCAGCATATAGCTAACCTCAGGATGGTATCTGATCCCTCCTTTCATGGGGCCTCTGGCATTATCATGTTGAACCCTGAATCCAACAAAAGTGGCCAAGCTGCCATCATCTTTGGGGATGGTACATTCAACCTGCATTTTCATTCAGCAAGATTTAGAACTGGAGGAGTTGCTAACCTATGTTATGCATATCATATATGTTAAAGACATAGTATGCACAACAAAACTATGAATGACTTTTCTAAAAAGTTTTATGAATTATTTTTCAACCAGTAAAGAGAGGGAGAGGTAGAGGTAGGTGTAGAATGAAGTCAGTTTTATCACAGTTAGCACATCGGAACCATTGAATAAAGATCAGACGACTCACTTTATCTTGGTAAATCAGACTACAACATGCATTCAAGATTTGAGTTGTCCCATCTTCATTTAACGGTTTTGATTCATTGATGACAGCAAAAAATCTGGAAGAATGGAGAGAAAAAGGTTTTTTCTTCAACAAAATTGTTTTGTACCATCTAACACTTTTCTTTGAAACTACTAGGGTCGGCCTAGTGGTGAAGGACTAGGGTAGAATATATGAGGTCATAGGTTCAAAACTCAGTCAGACCATTATATATATAAAAATAAAAAATCTAAACACTTTTCTTTGTGAAGGAAAGAAAAAAAATTATGGTAAGAACAAATCATTTTACAGGTTTACTTGCCTTGATTTCTCTAAATGGAATTAGCAAACTTTTCTCAAGCTTGGAATCCAATCCAAGGAGCCTAGAGGCCAGCCTAAAGTTCCTGTTGGTGGCTGCTAGTGCATTCATTGTTCCCAAAAGAGTGAAAGACAAACACAAAATTCCAATGTTTTTGAGACGTGGAAAATAGATGTTGCAACTTAGCTTTTCTTACGGGTATATATAGCTATCAAAGGGAAGAAAAAAGGGAATGAAAGCAAGATAATCTATTTGTGCCAGGAAAGTAAGCAATACACACAAGCAACATCTCGTCCACAAAAATATTACATCAATGTGACACACCACGCGGATCAAAGTCAGCAAATAGTATAGAAATGGTGGTGGAAAAGTAAATAATAACATCCTCAATGTTAATAAAGTTTAGGAGAAACTAGTTTTTTACCCCTAGGGATGCAAGGATAAATTATACATTAAATGCATGAATTGAAAGAAGTTAAATTTTGTTTTAAGAAATCAAATATAATAAGATTTCATAATGTGAAATATATAGGATTCAAACCGTGTAAGATAAGTTCATATTACAAAACAAATGAGTAATTATAGCCAAAAATTGGCCTTCATGATATCTGAATGACTCTAGGCGCTGCGCGAACTCCCTCCCTAACTTTTGCATGAAAATTAGCCTTCATGTGTTTGGTTCAAGTGCCTTCTATAAAATTTTATTGCTTGCCCAATAATTCTCCTAATAATGCTCACAAGTTGCATTTGTTTCATGTCACGCGATGTCTTGTGTTTTAATTTAAAGTGTTTTTTTTACATAATTTTAAAAAAATTGAGAAAACATTTTTTTTATAAAAAATATTTTCAAGTTGAGTCATTTTATATTTTCCTTTCATATTGGAGGGGGAACAAAAATAAAGTTACTGATCCAAAATGAGTTCTAAGATTATTTCTGTATTTTTTCTCTCTCGTAACATTAGAGGAAATATGAGCGAACATTTTATGCAGGAAATATTTCATACACTCTCCTAATTAATAAGACTTATTACAATTGTTTTATTTTTCTCTCTTAACATACTAAAATCGAACATAAAAATATTTACTGTAAAAAAAAACATAAAAATATTTCATCTCTCAGATGTGTATATAAATAGGTAGGTAGATCAATCTATATCTTTATTATAATAATATAATAAAAATAAACAAGTCTGAGAGAAAAATACTAATTTAGTAGGAAAATTTTAGAACAAATTTCTATGTTTAATTTATAAA
>PYAF01004762.1:548268-573388 GCA_007407185.1 Glycine tomentella
AAAAATATATAAATATAATAAATAAGGCAATTATAACCATCATATCTTCTAATTTAAAATAATTAATTTAATTATTATCAACACATATATGCTTTAATTAAGGTAATCAAAATCATTTTAAAATGAAAAAATAATTATATGAAATAATTTAGTCTTAAATTATAAAATACATTTATAATTAATAAATGTTTCATGACTTTAAATTATCAGAAAATGTATTTATTTAACTAATTACTTTCAATAGTGTGAATATATTTCATTAAGCAATTTTTAAATCTAAATTATTATAATAAAAAGTCAGAATAAATATTAAAATTCAAATTTAAATACATTATTCATTGACTAAGATTATTCATCTAGCCATTTACTGTTTGCCACAAGTTGATACTTAAAAAAAGCGGGTTTCGTCAAGATTGGTAAAAGCTGCACACGCATTCATCCTGTCAATGTCAAATTGTCAATGCATAACTTGGAATGCCATATTTAGCAAATCGTGAAGACCCTAATGCAATTAAAATCACAATTAAAAAAAAGTGTTATCTTATTCAAAACATGAAAATTATATTGATCATTCTCGTCTTTGCACATGACACTTATTTAATAAGAACAGTATTCAAACGAAAAAAAATTGTTATACATCTTTATTTTTTTATATATACCTACATCTTCATCTTCATTAGTATGCATTAGTTCGTGTCCTACATCTTTATATATTTCTTATAAGAACTAAAACATGATATTTTTTCGTACAGGAACTGGTTTCTAAATTAATGGCCCCATATATAAAAACTAAATGATTAGTTTAATCGTCTGAGAAAAAATTGATGGATCATATTCAAAATTGGTGGGCTCAACTACCAAGTATTGGGTCCGCAAAATGTTTAAGATATGTTTGAGTAAATTTCTCTATAAGTACTTTTAAGAAAAAAAATAAGAAGAAAAATATGAGATGAGTTTTTTCATAATTGAAAATAAACTTTTCATTAATTAATTTTTAAAAGTTTACCAATATAGCTTCTCTAAAAGATGAGATAACATCTACAGATTAGCTAATGAAAAATTTATTTTAACTTATAGAAAAACCCATTTCATTTTTTTTTCTTCTTATTTTCTTCTTCTAAAAGTATTTTTAGAGAAGCTACACTCAAACAAGCCTTTTATCCTTACCAATACTACTCTTTCCAGTCTAGCTAGTTTAAATACACGTCAGTTTCACTTTTTATATTATATATATATATATATATATATATATATATATATAATATCTTGACTTGAATATGTGAACTCATTTTTACCAAACGAAAAACAACCGTTAATCATTGGAATCAAGTGAAGTTTTAAATATGTGAATAAGTCTCATGATATAATCAGTTCAAAAGATTGGAATTTGTAAGAATGCCTAAAAGTTTCACCAAAAAGTAAAAAAAATCCTAATTCCAATGTTTTAAATAAAAAATCCAAGCTATATTAATACTTTTAGGATCCATTTAAAAGGAATGAAAATTGAGAAAAAAAAATAAAACACACATAACGATTTGTTTTCTTTTGTTTGATTGAAGAAAAAATAAAAGAAAAATCTTATTTTCTCACTCGTTTTCTTTTATAAAAAGTTGACTTCAAAAAATATTTTTTTTTTACTTTCTTTTCAATTTTCCTCTAATTTAAATTTCAAAATTTTATTTTCTCAATCGTTTTCTTTCCTCCCAGTCAAACATTAAACAGATTTGGACTGGTTTAGAAAAGTTCTTGGAGGGCTAGTCACAAACGTTTTGGATTTATATAGTGAATAATTTATATGTCTTTTATCTTTTATATGTGCTAAAGATAAAATTAAGTTGAAATTCTAACTATTTAATTGTAAAAGCATCAATAGCATGTCAAAGATAATCTCTTTGAAAAATAAAGGAGTAAATTTTATTTTTTTAAGGACCAAGAATTTTATTAAAAACATTCAGACCTGGGACAAGTAATACCAACCTGAACTGCATACAAGGACCAACCAAAAAAGGTTATTACAAAATAACCAAAAACGGTTGTTATAAAATAACCAAAACAGCATCACTATTCCCTGTGTCAGAAGAACATAACTCCCTAATAACAATAAACGAGTTAATTAATTATGTAAGATCATTCATACTATCAATCAAGCAAATGGACTAAAATGATAATAATGAATAACAATTCATGTTCCACTATTTTCCATCATGGTACTCAACAGAGAGACAGAAAAAAGAACCATGAAACTAAAAAAAAACACATGAAAGTAGTTGAAAAAATAAATAAAAATGAGCTTTTGTTGCAACTTTGGTCGGATATGGAGTACAAATGAAATGGTCATCGTGTTTCTCACACAAACACGCTCAACACACATTCATCACAAAAGAGGCAATGTATGTTAGTATTCAATGCATATTAATTGTCCTCTGCTATTGTACCAAACATAAATTCAAAGCAAGACAACTTTTAGTTGACATTAAGCTCCTAAGATAAATAGCATTGCATTTCTTGTTTACAAATTCCAACCAAATAAAACCATTGAAAAAAGTGACCAAAGCAAACAAATTTGGTTTTTAACACTTGCAAGTGGCAATAACATACTAAGGAGTTGGGAAAACATACCCGAGAAGTGGAGGGGGGGACAACAAAAAAATGTGTGAAACCAGGTTCAACTGAACAGCTTCTAAATTTGGAATGTGATATATATATATATATATATATATATTCACACACACACACACACTATGGAATGAGAAACAAATTCTAAGAGGAATGAGAACCAAATTCAAAAAGCAAAATCCTTGATGCAAGCAACCCAATTCCAACATGTATGCATGCTTTGATCAGAATTACAATTCTGCTAGAGAGAATATGATGCGTATATGTTGAATAAAGTTCCGAATTCTTATTTCTCACAAAACGTGCATGAAAATCTGTGTTCAATCATTTTAACGTTAAATCAAACATATCCTTAATGTCCTATCTTGAGTCCTTGCAACCACTAGGCAATTACTACGCATCATATCTTTTTTTTCTCTTGAACTCGAGCTATCTTCAGCTGGCAGTTAAGACTGATTTATCAAGATATTAAGATCTATTTAAAAGGTAAATTTTTATTAACAGATATTCTTTTTCTTTAAAGCACATTGGCTTTAAAGATCGAATCGTTGCCATATACTTTTTTTAGACGAATTGTCATATATTTAAAAGACACAATTAACTGCATGTGATCCGTGACACACCATGTCATAACTAGTTAACTACGTACACATCACATCTGAAGTCACTCTCAGCTCATGGCCACCAAGGTATAAAATTGCAATCTGCAATGGCAGCTGTGTTGCGAGAACAAAGTTTTTGGGGGCCTTTACATTCATATGGCAAATGCAATTACAATTATATCAGTCTTATTTTTTACGTCAAGTTTTTTTAAGACTCTAATAGCTCAATCTGGAGATGTAAAACGGATGATTTTAATGGATTTTGAGTTGGATTAGAATTAATGAGTAAAAACCAATTCATTAGATTATTTATATAATTCATTAAAAATTTATAACTATGTTATAATTTTGAATCCTTACTCCTGGATAAGAACATTTTTACAAATTATTTTCTTTCTTATTACGTAGTTTTTTTTAATCTAAGGTGTTTTTCGCGCGATCTCCTGAATTTTCCAAAAAAGTACCTTCCCACACATTTGAGTATCACATTTTATTTTAATTAGTATTTTTTAATTGCTTGTACATTAATTACATATGATAAATGCTTATTATTATGTAATTAAAATTCATAATACATATTTCTAAATATATAAATTATGTTTTCTATTTATAATGAATAATTTAAATTATCATATAAATTTATTTTTAATTATTGACCATTTCTTTTAAATAAAATAGTATTAAAATTCAATAAGAGATGGACATAAAAGATAGTCGATAAAAAGGAATAGACAAGTAAGAAGATCAAATATATACATAAAAATAAAAGAAAGATACTTTGAGATGGCTGAAAGAAATTTTTGGCTGGTTGTATGGGTAGTGTGCGAAATACATTACCAAATTAAAAGAGATAAGAAAAAATATTGAGAATGTTTAATTGAGAGAGCCATGAAGAAATTAAGAATCTCCCTAGTTTATTTTATAATTTATAATACTCTTTGATTTTAATTTCTATTTAATTTAAATATTAAATATTAAATCTTGATAAACTATATCAAATTGAATATATATCTCTTTTTGGTAAATAAATTGCATTTTAAGATTATTGTATATAATTTTAACAAGTCCTATTTTTATTTAAATAATTTATGTCTGTAATTTTCTCTTCAATTTTAAATGTCTTATCACTTTAATTTTCCATATTTACCAAAAAAAAAATCATATCACTTTAATTTGTAGGAGTATTTATAGGTCGGTTTAATTCAAATTTAGGAGAAAATAAAATTTGAATCAATTGATTTTAATTGATTCAAATTTCATACATTTTTTGTCTAACCCAAATGAAACCAACCGAATAATGAATGAGTTGGTTTGGTTTGGATAATTGGATATCTAATCATTTTTTTAAACAAATACTTTTAAAAAAATAAAAAATAACACGACTTTCTTTCAATTTTGACAAATAATGATATCATAATAATATGTATGAACATATTTGAATGTTATTGACTTATAACCAACTAAATAATAAATTATAAAAAAACAAGTAACACGTGATTAATTGATTAAATCATAAAACTCTATCTATAAACAATAACTAAAAGAAAATAAAATTAAATCATCCAACATAAACTTTGGTTCAGAAGGTAAATTGAAGTCAAACACAATGAAAAGGGTCAAAAGAACATTATAGTAGGTAAATTAAGTATTAAAAAAGAAAAATAATAATAGATATATAGTTGGTTTGATTCATGTTAATTCGAATTTGAAAAGTTTGAATTCAATATCTAAATTAATCAATATTGGATTTCAATTGGTTTAGTCCAACTCGAACACACAAATATTCAAACCAATTTAAATGGTTTGGTTCAAATTGTGGATTAATCCGACCGGTGAACGCCCCTATTAATGTTTGTATCCCTAGGGATTGGTTAACCACTAAGGGCATGGGCAAGCACCCATTTGGCCATAGCTGAACAACGAACACACCCCCGTCCAGGACCAAACACCTTATAGTAACAAACATGAAGTGAACAAATCTTTGTTATCCTTCGGGTGTGATCGAGTACCTCCTTGCCCAAGGATGAGCACCTCGCGGTCCTAAACAAATTCTTGAGTTCTTATTTGAATACTAAAGTGTCTTTGGAGTCTGCAAATATCCACCCCCACTGTATGAAAAAGCTTATCGAAATAGGAAAAGAAAGGGACATCGCATCGGAAAGGAGAAAAATACCTTAGTATCCCATATAGTTACAATTTCTTTATATTTAATAAAAATTAATTATTATTAATAATAAAATTATCCAATATTTTCAAGATATTCTACGAGTCTTTGAAGGGTTGTTGGCTAGATAAGGCATAATTGTAGTATGTCTTGACACTTGGTTATGCATGCTATGCGGTTACTTAGGAAGCCAAAATTTCCTACAAAATAGTTAAGATGTACTTTGCTTTCACCATTGTGCACTTTGATTGTTGACATTGTTGATGCTAAATCAACGTTAGGTTCCGGTCTTGATTTTATGACTCTTCAATCCGTATACAACGTTAACCACGATGAAAAAAATAGAAATGAAAGCCCAATGTCTTTTGAAAATGAAAATTGCTTAAATGATGACCCGATTTCATTTCTGGACTGCACACCCATTTTCCTGAAGGGGTTGTCTGTCAAAGCATGTATCCGGAATTGGGTTTTCGGCCAAATCTTTTAGTTTTGAATTGAGTATATTTATGAAAAATAATAATAAAAAGGAAGGTATATTAACAAAATAAGGAGGTATATATATCAAATTACATTGACATTCTACGTATATTTTTTATGCAAGGAATGATATACCAGTACAATTTCGTTCCTAAATCTGTATAATTTTCTTTCACTAAACCAAATTAGTATATCTTTTTTTTTTTGTTATGATAATGAAATTAGTATATGTATGTTTCCTTCTATATAAAATAATTAAAAAAAAAAAAAAAAAAAACTTCTAACGATAGCAAGGAATGAGATAGGGACCCCAAATTATTTAGAGTAAAGTTAATTGTATCATATCATGGTGTGAGCTGGCCCCACTACTTCAGGGCTATCTTCTAGATGCACGCAAAACCTCCAAAGTTGACTAAAAATACACACACGCGTATATTTTATCCGCATAGATTAAATAAATTAATAATTTCTTCAATTTACATGCGCGCGTAAACTAGATTATGACCCAATCAAAACTCATTGTTACAATATTTTACAATTAATTATTACAAAAGTTAACTAACTTCTCCTATATATATATATATATTTTAAAATTAGTTATTAAACAACACTGTAACTATTATTAATTACTACATTTCAAATTGAATTGTTAAAATTTTATACAATATTCTATTTTTGATTTTTGTCAGCATCATCGTCACCGAGGACCTAGCCAAAAATGCTGACCCAATATGCAAAAAATGAGAGCAGTTGGAGAAGGTGCCTTTTGACATTGTAAACAAAACAAATCCCATTTTCAAGCAAGCAAACAAAGTCGCGGTGGTTGAGAATTTTCTTTTTCCAAAGAAAAACAAACGAACAACTCAACGCGTTCTAGTTTTTCTTATAGACACCTTCTAGAGAAAAATAACTCAACCCCAACATTCTCGTACGCTTGATCCTTTCTGGGTTGTCAACAAGTTTCCCTCTTTTCATTTTCCGTTCCTGAAAAATCATACCTTGAAATTGAAAGTCCCTTGTTTTTTTTATTCCTTGGTGTTTTTTTGGTTGCTGTGAGAGAAATGTGCCCTTTAAGGTTTATCTTGGTGTTCTTCTCCGCCGTGTTGGCGGGTTATTTTGCGTGGAAAACGGTGCGTTCTGACCCGCAGATCGAGGTGTTTTCCGAGGATTCTGCCGAAGAAGATAGATCCTCCAAGAAGGAAGATTTTGATTTCAAGAAGGTACCCTCATAATCCTCTTTCTACAATGATCATCGTATGAAAATATAATTAACATGCAAATTCACCTTTTAGAATTTTAGGGGTGGACAAATTACTTTCCTAGAATGAACAATTGGTTTGTTATTGTTAAGGTTGCTATACAAGTTTTTTCAAGACAAATTAAAGATTTTTTAAGAGATAAAAAGATAAACTTCCAAATTCATGTTTGAGAAGTTAATTTTCTTTTAAAATGCAAAAGTTCTGGAGTTGATATTTGTGATTCTTAAGGATTTTTTGGAATTTGTATATTTTTTTAGACTAATGTGGATTTTGTTGGAACGAATTTAGAGATTTTTTTGTTGGGGAGGAGGAATAAACTCCCAAATTCATGTTTTGAGAAGTTGATTTTTCAAAATTCAAAATTTATATAGTCGATATTTGGGATTCTTGAAGATTTTTTGAATTTGTGCATTTTTAGATTAATGTGTATTGGAACAAATTTGGAGATTTTTTGTTAGGGGTCTAGTTTTGGTTATTTTATTTATTGACCAGAATGTTTGATTGGGTTTTCAGATGATTCAGAATGGATTTTGGGGTTTCGTTGACATGGCTAGTGGGAGGTACCTGTGGAGGAATTTGAGGCCAACCAACAAAGATGCCGAATTGAAGAGCTCTTAGGGACCTAACCCTCTTCTATAATTACGAGTCTTTGTTTAGTGATTTGTCTTGTGGAAATGTATGTGTAAATTGTTGTATTTCCACTTCTCTTTATCCTTGTTTATGGGTTCAAAATGTTTGGTGGATAAATTTGGCGAAAGAAACGTTGTGGAATGCTCATCATTCTGCAGGTTGTCTTATGTTTTGCAAAGCCTTGTTAGTATCTCTCATCGCTATTTTTAGATTTTTCTTCTTGCATTTCAATGTCAAAAACTGCACTCGGGCCGTATAAATGGCGCCTAATATATGGCAAGCTAAGACATCAATTTAGTGAATGAAGGTGACAAACACTAGAGTTCTTAGATAAGCTGGTCAGAGGGAGGGTTTGTTCAAGCTTGTTGAGAAATACAGAATCACGATCAGAATCTAAAACATCAAGCTCAACATGAAAACTTAATTGATTTCCACTTGACAACCAACGTGTTTGGTAACATGTTGTTTCAGGTTCGATGCAGAAACTTATATCATTTTATCTCGGTGCACCGTCACTCTAAACACACACTATTAGAGTATTTGTGGTAGATCTTAAATTGGGATTTTAGATCACTTTTTGGTGAATCCCATAGTGTTACTATGATTGAAGATCTCTTAGGATCTGTTACATTTTTTCTTTTATTGATAGATCCCAAATTGAGATCTTAGATAATTTTAATAAATTTCACATGGATCCCACTTTTAAATATTTAAAATTAAATTAAATTAAGTTATTAATTTTAATTAATAAAGCATGAAAAAAATATATGAATATTAATAAAGCATATAATTAATTTTAAGTAATTAATTTTAACTTTTAATTATATTTTATTGAACTCCGTACAAATTTTCAAGATTCTTGAAAAAGAACTCGATATCCAGATGATGCATATCCCTCTGTAGTGATAGATATGAGAAAAGAGAGATTTTCAACTGAAGATTTCTCTCCAAGATCTCCCACTCAAGTTGCTTTTAGTATATTTGATTATATATTATTTCAGACTCAACACGCAAACTTAATTTATTTTACTTGACGTATCTTCACTCTAAACACACTATTAGCATGTTTGATGATAATTTATTTCCACTTGAAGCACCATCACTCGAAACACAACACACCATCGACATGTTTGGAACAACATTAAGAATGTATATAAGACCAATTTTTCACTTCAAAATGGAAAAAGGAAATGAAAAAGGGAAAGTTGCTATTAGTAGCTTTAAGCTTGGCGTGACTCTAATGAGTCCTTTTATTTCATTGGAAGAAAGGGATAGAGTCTGTAACTACTCCTACAATTCAGATAATAAAATAGAATAGAAAATAATTCTGAATAACCTCCATTGTATTAAAAATGAAAGAAAACAATAATAACTATTACGTCGAACTCTTCGTTTGGGCCAAACACAATTCACAACAATAATTTCACACAATATCTATGTAAATTTAATTAAATTAACCCACACAACATATGTTACTTTGGCAACATGTTATTTCAATTAGTCCAACCAACAAGATAATTTAATTAAAATAAGTGGTTTTAAATTTACACATAAGCATACAAAATAAAAAATTATATGTGTATATTATTGTTTAATGATTATATATTCACTAAACAATCCTTAGGTGAAGAAGAAATATTTTTAAAATAGTTTTCAATTTCATGAGGCTTTATATATTATATAATCATAAAAGATTAATTCTAAATCACCGTAATAAAATTGAATCACAACTATATATAATCAAACCAACAAATTCGATGCAATTTAAAACAAAAATGCTAAATAATATCTCATTATATCCAAAATCCAAATGAAATCTAAATGACTCTGACCGTTGATTAAAAAAATAGAATAAAATATAATCATATTAATTTTCAAATCTCTTGCACCTATGGATACTTTGATATACACTAATATTGTATCCAAATCGATATTTTGTACATTGGCCTTGTATCAGCCATAAGCCATTTATCAGCTTAGTCAATAACAAAGAACCATTCCTAATATATAACATATTTACAAATAACAATCAAGGCATATATATATATATATATATAAAATATAACAAGACGTGTAAATAAACCAATCACATGATACTCAACACAACACTAATTTTTAGTCTTTGGGCAGAGAACTTAATTTGTAATTAATACTCTTAAGTGGTGTTAATGGTTTAATTATTGGAATAGAAAATTCTAACATTCTCACGAGTCTGATAATAACCAACAAATAAGTTAGCACAAAATTACAAAATAATGTTTTAGCAATTAACACCCAAACCACTTAGTTAAGATTATATCTCAAACCAGTTGAATTGAAAAAATCCCATTTAAGAGTGTGTTTGGTTTCATGGTTAGAATAATGAGAATTGATTTTGACTAGAGTTGAATTTTATTTTATAAAAATATAGATGTTTAGTTATGGCTAAATAAAATTGATTTTGTCTCAAAATCTTGGTTTGACTAGAAGTAATAAAAAGTAGTTTTTGCATGGAGTTGAAAATCTTACACCAAGTATTATGGTGATCATGCTTTCAAGATAAAAACATTCAAAATAAATCACTTCACTTAAAATTAATTTTATTCAAAAATCAATTTTCTAAATACTAATCCAAATATATACTCTAACATACAATAGAAAACCAAACCTTTGCTAACAGATGTTAGGGATTGCATAATTCATACATATTTGTTAATTCGTATGAGTTTTTTTTTACGGATTGGGCAATCCATAAGTTTTTTTTACGTTAAAATATATTTTATAAAATAATGGCACATGTAGGTCTCATGTTATTAATACGATGCTCCAACCAACTGAGTTAATAGACCAATTATATTAAAAAATAATTAATGTTGATACATATAACACTAAATTTTTATAAAAATTGAGTAGCTTACTAAATTTTTATATTAAGCTACTCAATTTTTAATATAATTATATAAATTATATTACCAATTATTATTAAGTTACTCAATTTTTATATTCACGATAAAAACACATTTCATTTGTTACTCTGTTGACTCTAAACTAAATAATAATTGATTATATAATTTATATTTATGTGTAATACTTAAGTAATTGGTAACATAATGAGAATGTATTATGCTCCTCATGTAACAAAATTATATGATAAATTAAACTATAAATTAATTATTAGATCAAAACTAATTGTTACAAAATTTATTATGTAAAATTATGTGTATATTAAATATACATTATAAATTTAGTGTTATATATATCAATATTAATTATTTTTTAATATAATGGTCTACTGGTTCAATTAGTTGAAACATCACGTTAATAACATGAAGATAGCATATTCGAGACTTGCATGCGTTAATATGTAAAGTAACAAATCCGGCAATTCGTATGAATCATGGTATTCGTATGTTAGGAAATGATGTACCTACAGTCTTAGGATAGTATCCAACCCCGAACGCCGCACTCATTTTTTTTTTTTCAATTTTAAATAAGGCAATTGCTATTTTCATTCCCTCTTTACTAATACAATCGCCCGTACTTTTTATTTTCCTAAAATACCCTTTTAAATGCACACTCCTCACTCATCACTTTCTGCCTCACGTTGTTCAACATGACTCTTGTAGATGTTGAGATGCATGGTAGGATTATTGACACACAAAAGAAACGTTGGGGGTATGATACAATTGGTAAATTTGCAGATAAGGGGAGTTTTTTTTTTTTTTTTCTTTTCAAAAGAACATGAGGAAGTAAGTGATACGGGAGGAGTGCGCATTTACAAGTTAGAAAAAGAAAAAGACAAGGGAAGTATAATAGTAAAGAGGTAAAGTAAAAATAACAGTTGTCAAAAATAATTACCCTGGTTGAAAAGCAAACCCATTTGATGAATAAAAATTCTATCCATGGTAAATAATTTTGTAAATACTCATTGGATATGAGGACCATGCCATAATTTTGATCATCGCATCATGCATGATTCATGGGATGGTAGATGGACAGATGTTCCAACTTACACGTGGGTCAACATGTTGTTAGTGAACTTATCATTTTGTCAAATCCAAAGCCCGTACTAAGGTAAAGCTAATAATACCATGGCCTTGGGCCCAACTTGATTTAATACCCATAAAATTTTAATTTTATATTAATAATATATTATATATTGTATTTGACATTTTAGTTACATTTTAGAAAATAAAAAATATTCTTGATAATAAAATTAAATTTAAAACTCGACAATATTATACTTCGAATTCCATCTAATTTCTTTTATGCTTCCCCTCTCCTATTTTTTTCTTTTTTGAGAAGAAGGACTCTTTAGACTTTAAAAATCACACGAAAAAATTACATGTACTTATTTTACAATGAATCACGTTGAAAAATTATGGTGATCTTAAAGTTACTATTACTGTGTTTGGTGTAGTGGCACTGATAATAAAGCTTATATTTATTTACTACTATAGTTAAAGCATTTTTTTTGTGTGATTTAACAAGTGGTGTTAATGGTTTAACCATATATCCAAACATTACTATTAGAGTGTATTTGATTTTACGGTGAGAATAATAAGAATTGATTTGAGCGATAGTCAAACTTGATTTTATAAAAATATAAACGCTTGTTTATTGATAAATAAAATGATTTTAATTCAAAACCTCAATTTAACCAAAAGTTATAAAAAAAGTAACTGTTTTTGTTGAGTTGAAAATTTTACACTAAATTTTATAATAAACAAGCTTTCAAGATTAAAGCTAGCATCATGTAAGATCAATTTTAATCAAAATTAATTTTTACAAAATCAAGTTTATAAATACTAGTCCACAAACACATACTTATCAAGTAAATAAACTACCACTATTTGATTAACTTCCTCAAGAATGTAGCACCACTGAATATGCCCTTCCACTGAACAAATGTGTTTCATGCTATTGACCAGAGGGGCACTACTACAGTATTAATCAATTACTACTTGCTTCTGAGAGTTTATTTTTCCTTCCTCTATAGTATTTATCATTATTATTATACAAATTCTATTTTAATTTTCATCAAATGCTTTTCTTAGAAACAATTCCCATTGCATTCAAATAAGGTATTTACCTTTTTTATTTTTTGCTGAAAAGGGAGAGGAATCAGCCCCACACCCACGAAAGATAATAATGCAATAGGCAAAAACATACAGTCAGCATCACCTAATAATTGGCCATAAACAAAAGTATGAACATGAGAAAAACTTGACAACCTAAGTCTAAAGAAAGACCAAACTTAACAAACCTAAACAAGGTATTTACTAATGATTTAATTATATTTCATAATTTTAAAAATTGTTATAAAAATATATATTTGAGTAGAAATGGAATTTAGTCATCTTTTTTTCAAGAGAAAACTTGCACATCCTTTTATACATGTAAGATTTATAAATACCTTTATTGAAAAATATTATTTAATATGCAAAAAATAAATGATTCATTCTATGATTAGATTATAGATTATAGGATCTCAAATAGCTTAAGCCACTCTGGCTGAACCAAGTCTATAAACCTTGAAAGAGTTCTTCATGACAAAGGGAGTTGAGTTTTGCCAAACTTTTGTCATGTCACACCTAATCAACACTGAATGTGAGGCAATCATGTAACACCCAATTAGAGGTGCAAAATGCAACAAAAAACCTTTTGCCATGTGATAGCAAAACTTTTTTTTTTCCTAGTTTTTATAATGGAAGTATTGCCAACAAAAAATTAGTATTTTTCAACTGTTCAATCATCACGAACCACATGGCCAACACGGGAGAATAAGTTAATGAGATTAGTTAGTCGACATCAAAATTTTCAATGTTCAATTTATATTTATATAATATATACACACAATTGGAAGGACCAGTGAATCCAGATAACAAAAGTCTATAAACCAGCTCAACAGGCATCACCCTCAGCATTTTGTTAAATTATCCACGCATTGGAAATACCTAAACAACATATAAACTACAAATTAAATCACTGAAAATCTTTACAGAAATTATTAAATAGAACCATTAATTTATTATATATCTATCTATTAAATATAATAACATATGAAAGCTAAACATGTAATGACAGTGATGATAATTAAGGTTCCCCAACAAATTATTCTTCACATTGTTAATTCATGAATGCTCAGCGCCTTCTTAAATTTACACTCAAGCAAATTTTATTTGGTTCAAGTAGATAAACAAATTAATTTAATAAAATGAAAATATATAACTATTATTTAATTTATTAATATAAAAAAAACATTCATTTTGAAACCAAGTACTATAACAATATCAGGCTCGGACGAAGTATATTCAAAGTTCACACTCAATTATTTTACTTTAAAGAAAGGCAATAAAAAAATTATTTTAAGAGAAAAAAAGGAAAAGTAGCTATAAAAAAACATGAAAGAAGAGTAGTGGGCCTGCAAACCGTTGGCGACAGCTGTATGGCACCGAGAAGCCCAATAAGACACCCTGTCCAACAACCAAACGGGCAGGTGCGGCTGACCGGAAATCTGAGAAAGGATTACCCAATAATTTTTTTTACTTAAGCTTATATATTTCAAATTTAATTAAAATATATTGATTGTATTTATTTATTTAGTTTGCTTAAATTAAGATATTTCTGTAATCAGAAGTTATAAGACTATAATTGAGACACAAAGATTATCGAAATCAATTTTATCTTTTTTATCAAAATTTTCTCAATACACATTATTTGATCATGAATTGTTGTCTATCATAAAATTCTTGAATATTATAACAATTACTTTAAACTACTTTATAGAATAAAAATATTTATATTAACAATTAATACAACAAAACTAAACTTTATAAATGAATCTAAAAGTATTGTAAAAAGGCATTATTCAAAAATATAATCTTTTTTGAAAACGCTTAATAAAGTGCATGGTTTTGACAATAGGATATATAACTCATTAGATTATTTATTTATTATTTTCATATATAATGAAAATTTTATGTATATTAATATAATATAGTTTTTATACAATATACAATGACTTCATTTATGTTTTATTCTTATTTTAAAACTATCAAAAAATAAATTATAAACTTTATTTAATGTTGATGTTGATAATTGGGGCTAAAAATATGGTGCCCATGCTATAATTTATACATATTGAGAAGCTTGGTGACTATTTTGTATTAAACTGCATATAATATAGGATTGAATGGTGTGAAATTAGATTTATTTTTCTCTCTAAATTAATATGTTGCATTAGTCTATGATAAGTTATATAAATATTATAGATTTTTAATTATATATTTAAATAAAATAATCTAATGTTATTTTTTTTAGAAAAGCTTAACTTTAAATCAGTCCAACATTGCTTGTTCTTTCAAAAATTAAAACATAACTTTCTATGGTGACTCCATTAATTTAACGGATTTTGATATTGTTAGTTTTTAACCAATCAAATTATATGTAATCTTCTCATTGATCATTTTCTTTTGTTTTTTCAAATTAGTCCTTAATTATTATTTTTAAAATTTTAAAATTGAAATTTTTTAAAATTAGAAAATATGATTAAAGATAACTTTAAAAGTTTGAATCCAAAAATCTTTTTAGTGACTTTCAATAATTTTTATAAAAAAATCTTTTATGATTTAGGGTATAAGGTTTAAAAATTTCTTATTGTTGTTTCTTAAACATATGCTTTACACTTTATAAAAAGTGTTGAAAGTAACTAAACAGATTTTAGGATTCAGACTTCTAAAGTTATCTTTAATCAAATTTTCTAATTTTTAAAAAAGTTACAATTTTAAAAAATAATAATCAATAATTAATGAGATGATAATATGTAATTTAATTGATTACAAAATTAATAACATTAAAAACCCTAAATTATTGGGGTCACAATAAAAATTCTCTGACTTATTTACTAAACACAAGTAAAAAAGATGATAATAGGTCTAAAATAAAATAAAACATAAACTCTGAATGATCTTTTCTTCTTGTCCTAATAATAAATGCCCCATGCATACCAACATTTTACAACATAAACAAGGACATATATTTAAATAAAAGCTGACGAACCCATAAATAAATAATCTCCTTTCTTTGTGGGAAGCCATAAGGCAGCCTTGAAATCCTCGAAAATAAAATAAAAAATGTTGGGGCAGCAGCTATAGCCTGACCGTTACAAAAAACAATAATCCCTACACAATTTGTTGTGTTCTTCTTGCATCAACTATATAAAAACACCCTACACCACCACTTTGTTTTCACCACCCACTACTAGTTTTGTGCATTTGCCTCCTCTTCTCAAGTCTCTTTAATTTCTCAAAGGAAAGAAAAGAAACCAAATTTTATTTTCAGAGAAAAAATGGAGGCATTGAAGATGAAGCTTTTCTTTGTTGTCATGGCCATGTTGATCATGGCAGCATCAGCTGCAGATTCACCAGCTCCAAGTCCCACATCGGATGCTACCACCTTGTTCGTGCCAACAGCGGTTGCTTCACTCGTTGCTCTTGCTTTTGGGCTTCTCTTATGAGTTTGTCAACAATGAAGCAAGCAACTAATTGTATTGTATGGGATTCATTGTGTTTTCATCATTTTTATGATTCATATTACTTTGTGACACATTCATTCCCCACTGTACTTTTTTGTTTGTTATGTTTATATTATGGCCTTTAATTTGAATTTGATGATGTAATATTAATGTGATTTGTTTGGTTTCATGAATTTGTTCATGATGCCCTCCTTCTTTTGGTTCGATTATTGAGTACTCTTCTTATTCTTTATGAAGAGTTATGAGGCTTATTTCAGTTTCTTTGCTATCAATCATCCACAATTTCTCCCCTGAAAGAAAATATAGTTGCAGAAAAAACAATATGATCCTCCTTCGTTTGGAAATCAAAAGACATTTCAAAAAGAAAATGGGAAAGAAAATTTAAGTGAAAGCAAACCTAAAATCATAGGATAGTATAAACAAATCATGAATGACACAATTGTACTTCTCTCAAAAAAAATATTTCTCTTTTTAATTCCTCAATTAATGTTTTGTGCACCAGTTAACATTTATCATATGTTTTATGACACTTTATTTGGTCTTTCAGTTATTTCTTAGCTCTTTTTTCTTGCATTTTTATTCTCAATTCTTAGGCTAATATCAAGTTTCCATAACAATTTAAACTTTAATTATTTTCACAACTTAACAGTGATGATCTGGGACGGAGCCAAACTTGGCTATTAGGGGGGACCATTGATAAAAAAAATTATTGGATACGTATATATGCATTGATTTTTATGAAAATACTTATAATTTGATAATCAAAATGTTAATTATTTTATATAGGAAACATAATTTAAGGTAGAAAACAAACAATTAATACTAAAAAGAGAAACATACTTACTAATCATTTTATATAAACCATAACCTCTTGCACACTCATTTTCGGAATCCATATATAATAAAACAATATATGTGTCCATTTTCAATTCATAATATACTAAATATAGATGGATTTACGCATGATTGCATTTTTAGGACTATCGAATAGAATAATATAGAAGTATTGCAAATAATTTGTTGTTGCAATGTCAAGCATTTGTAAAATTGCTTTCAGACCTAATGTCAATCAGGATTTATGAGTGTTGCTCACTTGTTCTTATGTGACTTACGATTGAAAATTAAGAAAATATTAGGATTTAATTTTGTTCAATTTCTTTATCTTTAATATAAGTTAACTAAGAAAAAGCCACACTTCACTGTGATGGTAGAGAATTTTAGTTATTTGTACAAAGATCCTTTCAAACTTTGTTCTTTTTATGATGCAGAAACACTTAAAAAAACTCTAACAAAATATAACAAATGAGATGCCTATTGCATATGCTAAAAGCTTGTCACTTAAACTGTGAGGACAAGCATTGTAAACAACAAGTTGGCTGTCTTGTGATCCTCCATGCCTAACAAGGCTATCAACAACTAGGGATGACAAAAAAATCTCCACCAAATAAATTAAGGGATAATTTTTTTTATTTAGATATTTATTAAATTCAAAACTTCTTCGTTCCCAATTTTTTTTTATAAGAAATATTGGCACACTAATATTTATAAAAAGTTTTATGAACAAATCTTTATATAGTTGAGTTTTCATTATACTCTAAGAGAAGGACATAGCTGTGCCGATTGGCTTGCAAAGAAGGGAGTTTTGGATGAGCAATAAAATGGTCATTGTGGATGCTTACCCTGCTAGTCTTAAACCTAAAGTGTTAGCTGATGCCCTAGGTGTCTTCTTCACTAGGAACAGCTAGTTGTTTTCCTCTTTTCTATCTTTTATTTTCCTATGTATATATAAAAAAATCTTTATATAGGGCGAGGGGGAGGGAGGGAGGGAGAGAGAGAAAAAATTATATTGCATACTTACCTTTAATTATTAAGGGATGACTTTGTATTTTAATTTTAAATTTTTTTAGAATCAATGTTCAAACAAGAAAAAAAATGATATAACACTTAGATATTTCAGTAGATGATAGTATAAAAGATATCTTAATAATATTATTAATAAAAAATAACAAAATCTTAACATTTTTGTTAAAAAAATATATTTAATAAAAACAAGCAAAATTTAAACATTAAAAAAAAGATAAAGTATCATATTTAAATTTGTATGGAAAAAAAGGAGTGCATGTGTTTACATTAAAAGAGAAGGTCGAGTAACATTTGCATATGTTAAAAGAGGAGAATGCTATTTATTCTTAATATTAGTATTTCTAATATCGAGGGGTTCATATATAATTATTTTTAATTAAATATAAAAAACTTATTAAGAAAGATAAAATTTAGAACAAATAATAGATTTCATCATGAAAATGTGAGCCACGATGAATTTAGTATGATGAAAAGTTTTAAAAAGTATAATTTGTTACTCATCTTATTCCAAAAATTCAAAAAGTCATGTGATTTAATTGACAATTTTAAAATACTTTTAAGACTAAAATGACAATAGGTAATGGAGTTTAGAGATTAAAGTGACACTATAGAAACTTCTAGGGATTTTTTGTCAATTTTATTATTTTCAAGGACTAAATTCATTGTGCCTTTTCAAGGACAAAATCGGTCATTCATCATAAAATTTATTTTGCTAAATTATGGAAAAAAATATGTTTTTAGTCATTGAAATTTTGTTTTTAGTCTTAATAATTTCATATCATCTAATTTAGTCCACGCACTTCACAAAAAATTTATTTATAGTTTCTTCTCACAAATAGTATTGACGTTATTTCCTACGTGACAAAATAAATGTTAATTCATGGAAGTAATGTTCAATAAACAAACAAAATAAACACAAGATGAATAAATATACAATAATTATTGAAAAATGATAAAAGAAAAGAAAAAATGGAGTCATTGAAAGTTTTGATTTGATGTATTTGGGGATACATTAATAACTTTTTAAAAAATAAAACAATTCTAACATCATTTTAATCATTTTTTTATTAAAATGCACTATATTTGTCACGTTAGACAAAATTTAACACTGTTTATGAAAATTCTATGAAAAATGATTAAAAATAAGTTTCCTTTAAAATACATAAACTAAATTAAATAATATAAAACTTTGATGAGTAAAAACAAAATTTCATATATGAAAACAAACATATTTTTCCCTAAATTAAATAATATAAAACTTTGATGAGTAAAAACAAAATTTCATATATGAAAACAAACATATTTTTCCCTAAATTTTACCTCTTTTGAGTGGTACCATAGACAACACAAAAATCTCATATAGGCAAAAAATTAACTAAAAGTCTTATATTTTAGTTCTGAATATATAATTATATTAAATAAATATTTTGAGGAAAAACTTTATTACATACAATGATTTTGTCTACTCCACATGTGGTCTATGGAAAGAAAAACAGAAAAAGGAAACGGAGGGTAATAAGGTCAATTGAATCCGAAAACCTTCATTTTAAATTGGCAACAAGGAGGAAACCCTAAAGCCCAAACTGAAAACCTCAGCATAAATCTTCCGTTGCTGCTGCGCTTAGCAGCCCATTATTCTCGAACTCTCCATTTTTTTTTCATTACAATATCGCGTTTTACTTCTCTCCAGTTCATTCAACCACGCTTCAAAATTCAACCACCAAGTGAAAAATAGGTTTCTAAATGCAGATTCTCCGTTCACAAATCACTTCTCAATCGCAATCGAATCGCGTTGTCGCACGCCTCTTTGAGTAGCCCTATGAAAATACCTAATTTCATACGCGGCTTAGTTAGGAGGCGCACATCAATCGGAACCAAATCCACGTTTGCTTCCATTCAGAGAAAGGCCTTTTGAAGGGACTCTCTGCATTCTCACATCAATTGTTCCTCAAGCAGCCTTTCACATTTTTCTTTTATAATTAAATCTTTTTATTTTATTTCTTTTTTGCCTCCAGAATAATTAAACGGCGAAACCAAACGCCGTTTTGTTCAGATATAGGCGCAAATCATATGTTAAACATCCGAATACGTTTGAGGTTACGGAACACATCATCCCCTGTTCCTTACCTAGATATATTCGGATATTCACATTTCTTTATTATTATTAATTTTATTTTCAATTTTCTGAATACTTTATAGTTAATTTACTGGTAATTGTTTTTGTTGGCTTGAAGATTATTAATTTGAAACCTTATAATTTGTATATTATTAAAGTTATAAAGTATTGATTAAAAGCCTCCACCAGAAAGCTGAAAGAACTGAAAATGTTTGGTCTTTCGGTTCGCACGGAGGCCAAGAGCTACACAAATCTTCTGAAGGAGAGGAACCATTTTTTTTTTATTCTTGTTATTTTCTCATCTAGATTCGGACACTTGTTTTTTTATGATTATTAACCAGTGTTATCTAATCTTTCTGTTATGGATAAAAAGAAAATGGTTTCAATCAGTGTTATTAAATTTGGCTAAAGTTATTTTTGTTTACATTGAACATGCTATTAACTTGATATAAATATAATTAAATTGATAAAAAAAAAATGGGATTAAGAGGGTGTTGTGCAAATTAGGAGAATCTAAGAGCTTCTCCCTTCTCCTTGTTTTCTGTCATACATCCTAGGTTTTTATTTTATTTTTTTAGTTATAAGATTTTTTTTAATTAATTTACGTATACCAATTAATTAAATTATTATTCTAAAATGACATTTTCATATTTCTTGGTTTACTTGATTATTTTTTTATTAATATTAGAGAAAATAATTAAATAAATATATGTAAAAAAATAATTAATATATTTAAAAAATTAGAAATTTTTTATAATAAATAACAAATATATTTCTAAAAAAAATTTATAATTAGAGACCGACGGAGTGAGTAACTAGTTAGTTACTCTAGTAGTCTAGTCCTGGATTCTTGAGACTCGTGTTCTACTATTGCTCCCTCAAGTCTCGTATATAATGGTCTAATGCTAACATTGCCCATAAAAATTGAATTTTTTTTTCTTTATTTCAAGATTTTTTTTAGACAAGTGAAAACAAATAAAATTAGAATGTATTGCTGTTGTGGTGAGAGTGTAACTTTTTCTTATAATTTTACAATGATATCTACATTGGGAAAGTCATACAGGTGGTGTATAGTGGAGAAGTATTTTATTACCATTAGATATATTAATTAAATATTTAATAATTAGGATTGTTTAATTGTTACTTATTGTTTTAATTTTTAACATTTAATTTTGTTTTGTATATTATTTTTTATATTATTTTACTCTCCATTTCTTTAATTTTTTTTTGTCATCTTTCAACCTTCAGCTTCAAATAATTATTAGACCTCAATTCTCGTGTACCATAATTATTTGTCACAATCCAAACACTACTACCCAGGCTAACAAACCAATTCAAGAAAAAGTAAGAGCCCACCAGATTCCAAAGCAATGCAAAGCCCAAAACACAACAATTCGTAATACTATTAAGTAGGAAAAAAAACATAATAGAAAAAGAAACAAAAATCTTTTTGCCACTAGAAGATTTGTCAAACGCCACTATCAGAAGCGATTTTTGACAATGACGTTTTTTCTCCTCCCTTCTTCCTCTTTTTCCCCTCTCATTTTCCTTTTCCTTGTCTTTCTTCCCTTCATTGTCAGGCTTCCATGGCTACGCAGGGCCTAGTGCATTGGCGACGCTATCGCACACCGCCTTTTCCCCTCTCACCCACCTTTCGTCTTTTGTTTCTTCGATAGTGTGTGAATCACACCCTAGAAGACACTGAAGTGTGCTTGATGTTTCCTCCATTTCGATATACATATTTGTTTAATTAGATCTAATTTACACACAGAAGTTAGAACAAGGGAACAACAACTCCTAAATGTTGTTACACATTCCACGTTATGTGCTCGTTCTTTAGGTTTTCAATTACTTTTTAACAAGGGGCTTTAATGTCATTGTCAAGTTTCAAAAAATATGTAAAAATAAGTAAATTGGTTTAACCTCTTATTCCCATTAAAAAAACTCCCCTCCCCTAGACCACTTATCTTACTTCTCCACTACCCTAGACCACTTATCTTAATTCTCCACCTTAGACGTCATCTTTCACCATGGCCAAAAATGTTAATAGTAGTTTTTATATGTGAGACTTGAAAAAGAACACCAAATTCAGAAAAGTGGCCCTAAGTAGAAACTAAACAGCATGAATGTAACAACTTTTATTATATGTGAATCTTTTATGAGGGACAACAAGGACAAAAAAAAGCTCTTTGCTTCTTTTGGTTTGCTCAACACCAGATTAATCTAAGTTCTGACTGATTTGATGACATTAATACAAAGTCAAAAGCATGTTTAGTCTAACAAATAACTCAAATTGATTATAAATTTGAAGCCAAATTAGCTAAACATGTCGTTTGAGCTAAATCTAAAATGTTTAGCGCAACACAAAGATATTATTTTAAAAAACCCATATGAGTATTATCTTTATGTTGTTCTAGTCGGACATAGGGTCGATTTTTGCGTCTGGTTGGATTGATCGGTCTTAGTTTGATAGCACTAACAATAAAAATCGTTAATTCAAAATCAATGGTGAGATTTGTGATAAAATAAAAATATTACTTCCTTTGGACTCATAAGAAAAAAAGTGATATTATTTATTGGACTTAAATATAAGTAAATTTAACTAATTTTATCATTTTTAATGTTATTATTATTCATAAAACATCATTCATTTAATTCTATTTTTATTTTTGATGATTTTTTTTATGATAACACGTTTCAATGAAGGACATTTTTAATCTTTTTTTTTTACTTTAGATTAGTAAAATTAAATGATGTTAACTAACTTTCTTAATTAGTGTAAAATTAGTTAATTTTATTTATATATGAGTCCAGATGGAGTATCAAACATGCAATTTCCTTAATATAGTGGTAACAACATAAAATTTTCTTAATTAGTGTGAAATATTGTGGTGACAACATAAACATATTATTAATATCTTTTTTGCATCCCATATTTACAACAAAAATATGTTTATGTTGTGTGTTTAATATAACAAACATATCTCCTTTGTAAGGGAATTTTGGGAAAATAACTTATGCATCTGGGTAAGAAATGCAATTTTCTTTAACTTTTGGAGAGTCAAGAATATGATGCAACCATAAAATACAAAAAGGACTTAATTTAGAATCATGATTTGTTTTTCATTTAGATTATGTTCAAGAAGATATTTCAGTTAAATTTTAACTTTTTTTATTAATTGAAAAATTTATTTAACTATTCGATAAATAAATTTTTTTCAATAGCTTTTTACATTTTTTTCAATTGGAGTTAGATCTAGAAAAAAATTATTCTTTCACAGTAAATCAACATTTAAATTTTTATTAAAACTTAGGATATATTTCTACATTAGTGTACATCACGTCGAACACCAAAAATCCATAACCGAGATTCCCTTATATCCTTTGTGAGCTTTTTCTTTGATCCCCAAGTTGTGAATCTCGAATTATTAGAATCTTTGGAAACCCCACAATTCCCATGGTTGCTTCCAATTCAAAATACAGGGTGCATTCAAATAGATAGATCCGAAATGGGGTATCACCATCACAGCCAATTTTCTCATATTTTAAATGAACATTCACCACCCCACGTCACTTATGTTGACCATGAAACAATACACACCGTGTACCATTGGTGATCGTCCACAAAGGCAACTAGAGCGAGTCATTGTCCCAAGTGGGTCATGTCTCAATTAAACTTACTTTGTTTGGATGGGTGGCTTCTTCAATCTCTCATTTTCTCTCTTCATCACAATTTGTGACTTCATGCATATCACAAATATCTTCACGTGAGTGGGGGAATTCTTGTCAATTTGCTCTTTAGATTTATGTGGGTTTCTCTTATTAGAGACGTAAGCAGAATGAAGAAGCAACTACTTGAAAATAACTGGTAACCCCTGCCTTGACTAGCTACCTCAGTGGTTGTTGGAACTAAAAAGGAAAAAATAATAATCTAGAAACAGAATAGAACATTAAGGTACCCTCTTTAATGTACTTAAGATTCCTTCCAAGTTCTAAAGATTTAATGAAAAACATGGATAGTTAGTTATTTTATAATTAAGAAAGAAATAATAGGTAACACTAAGGTGCGGGCTTAAACCATATGAAAGGACAGGATCATTAATCAAACATTGGCCTAACCTAATTTAGCTGGAATATAAAATAATTAGTTGTTCAAAGGCCTGGTTTAAGTGCATTGCACACAATTGATAATTATCCAAACTTGTCCTAATCAAACCCAATCAAAAAGTATTTGGGCTTTTGTGGTCATAGATTTTGGGCTAGAATATGTATTTTGCGCATTTCCAAAAGTTTATGATAGCATCCCAACTCCCAAGATAGGCACAAAACCAGGAGGAAGAAAATATGGAGGGACTGGTATTTTCTTTGAATAAAACTTTGTTGTCTACTGTCTTTTGTAAAAGATGTAGTCATAATTTGACAAAACCTATAACTCGTTTTCGATTGATCTTAAAAATACCAGAACTTTAATCATTTGATCTATCTAGATATTGTTCTAACATTCTTCTTCAACTATTATATTTAGAACAATATTTCCTACTAACAATATTAATAATTTTATCTATTGAAACATATTCGAATCATTTAAATATAAAATTCAATTAAATAAGTTAAGCTTAAAAGATTAAAATGGAAATTTGTTCATTATCTCATTGTCAAACATACTTTCATAAGTTTCAATCTTCGTGGGATGGAAAAATATTATAAAATAAGTCTTTTAATGATATATCCATAACATGCTAAGAAGTTAAAAAAATAAAATAAAAACGTATAAAAAAGTTTAAAAAGATGAAAAAAGTATAAAAAAACAAAATAATATATTAAATAAAATAATATATTTAAAACACAACAATTTATCATTTTAAAAAGTAAAACAAA
>PYAF01004762.1:573488-586558 GCA_007407185.1 Glycine tomentella
AAAGTATAAAAAAACAAAATAATATATTAAATAAAATAATATATTTAAAACACAACAATTTATCATTTTAAAAAGTAAAACAAACATATAAAAAAGTTAAAAAAAATGAAAGAAAAAGTTAAATAAAAAGTATAAAAAAGTAAAAAAGAAATTAGAAAAAAAGTAAAAATAAAAGGAAATTAAAAGGTAAAAAAAGAAATCGACTCCAAAGTTGTAACGAGGAAAAGATAAAAAAGAGAAAAAAAAAGTTATAAAGTAGTAAAAAATTCATGACTTTAAAGTTTATCACTTTGAAGTCAAATGTTAAAAAAGATATACTGAAGTCATAAATTTTTTTACGATTTTTAAATCATAAATCTATTAGGGATTACAACTTACCCCTTTTTTGATAAAAAAAATTTAAATTGTACCTCCAATCGATAATTAAAAAAAAATTACACCCTTTTGTTGATGATAAAGCCCCATTCACTACATATTTAAAACTTAGCATTGTTTCACTGTTTCACCTTAGCTGTCAATTACCAAAAACCAAAACTAAAGCTAGAAACATCATGATACATAAATTCCAAAATATTAATCAAATAATAATAATAATAATAAAAGTGCCGCTAATCTGTGACTTAATTTAGAAGACCAGAGAAAATATACAGAACAAACATCAACAATAAGGTAACATCTGGCTTCATGTTATTTACAGCGATATAGGATAGGGCCAGATTAATAGATCTTATGGCATGGTCAATCCATTGTAGACTCCAATTGCTTCATGAAGGCACCTAATCAATGCTTTCAAAGACCATCATAGTAACCACCAACGCTTATGTGAGCTCTGCTCATAGGAACACCTCTTGCTGCAGAAATTGCATCATTCAATTTGGTCGCATGCTGCACCACTTGGTTAATCCTCTGAAATCACAGTCAAGGACTACTTCAACACCCAACAACCCATTAAATAAAACACAATTGGACTAAAACTAGTACTATTCAGTATTCCAAATTCCAATCATAGTAAAATTCCAAACTTGGCACAAAATAAGCAGACTTTTTGTTCCTATCCATAACATTTCCTAAACAAGCAGTAAAAAAACATTTCCTATACAAATAACGCAACCCTATACTAAATCATACACAAACTTTTACTATTTTAACCGAGGTTTTAAAATTATGGTCACAATTTTGTCACGATCTTTGATATTGCAACCTATTCAGCCACAATTTCAGTCGTGTTGTGGTTGTGAATATTTCGAAGAACAAAACTTATGTGCAATTTCATTGGTACTTTTGATGTTGTTCTCTAATTAGAATTGGAGTTTTATGTTGATAATCTACCAAAGGCTTTCACTAAATGTATGCAGATTACCAAGTTGAAACTTCAATTCTGATTGGCGAATTATACAAAAAGACCTATTAAACTTCAAAAACCTTGAGGTTGCAGCTAAAATTGTAGTCGAAGACAGTTTTTTTAAAACTTTTCATTTTAAGATTTTTATAAGCAACAAACCAAATAAAAAATTTTTGAGAGACTAGCTAACCTTGTCATCAGTATAGATCTGGAACCGAATCTTCTGATCCTGCTTTAGTTTGCTCCTCTGCTGGCTTCCAAAGAAGAGAACACAAATAGTAGCAGCAGCAACACCAAAAGAACAGATAGCTCCAACACCTGTCAAACTCCACCTCCACAAGTTGAAACCACTGTTGTTCTCTTCCTCCCAAGTGGTCTCCTCTTCTTTGTCACACACATCCTTCTCAATAACCTTCCTTCTGGGAGAGGTGATGATCTCCATGGCCTCACCTTTGTCCTCAATTTTCAAGGCACCGGCATCCATTGGAGGCAAGATCCCCCTTTTCATGTCCACAAACTCACTTTTCTCCTTGATCTTGAAGAAAACCTTCACTCTATCAGCTTCCACTGCCTCAAACTCCTTGGTTTTCTCTGATGGGGCCATAACAGCCACTTCCATAGGACTACTCTTGATGATGTCTTTCACCAAAACATCTTCTGGGGCCTTCCCAATTCTTGGCTCCAATTGAATTGGCAAAGGGACTAGTTGAGTTCTCACCCTTGGTGGTGGTGATGAGCAAAAGTAGTCCATGTCAAAGACACCCTTTGAGTCCAATTTTCCAAAGGAATTTTGCTTTTGCTTTTGCTTCGCACCCTCTTCATTGAAATCAAGGTAGCCATCATCAGAGAGAAACTCCCACTCATCAATATCCATTAGGGTGGTTCAAAGAGTGATCACAAGAAGCAACGAGGTTGGTTGATTGGTATGGTGTGACAAATGGAAAGAAAATTGATAACAATTTACAATTTGGAATTTTGAAAATTGGGTGTTGATTTATTGAATCAAAAGAAGGTGGCTTTGGGGGAATTTCAATTGGGAATGGAAAGAGCATTGCCACCATGGATGTGTCCTGATGGAACTCATAGGCCATCAGCATATGACATGGCTTGCGTGCTTATCTTTGTTGAAGATGACAAATTTGAGTATGGTCCATGTGGCCCCCACCAATGATAATTGCCTCTAAGACAGCATTCCTGGATATTTCTGTCCAATTTTCTATTGGATTATTAAACTCTCTTATAAGTAGTTAAGTACACCCAGAAAAGAGTATTGAAGTACACCAAAGAAATAAAAACTTTATTATATGCCTAAATAATAGTGGACGGTTTTGATTCTGTGCGCAAAAACCAAGTAATGACTAAATGACCAAGCTAATCAAATTAGGTTCTACCTTTTAGTTCTTATTTACTGTTATCAGCCAGTGATTTTGTAACAACTGCAAGTAGAGAGGTGTTTTCACATGTGAAGAAAGATTTTTTTTTTATTTTTATTTTGTTGCATTTGTTCTGATCAGTAGAGATAGAAGGGGAGAAACATTGTCGGTTGCTTGTTGAAAAAGACATAAAGAAAGTAAAAGAAGGAAGCTAGAGTGAGACCTCAGCACAGCACATTGACATTGTTCATAAGTTTGTACACTTTTCTGGCATATTAATTATTAAATAACATTGAAATGTAATATTGTCAAGTGGATTTTTTTATTAATTATAACTATGTTTTTTTCTCGTTTATTGTAATACTGGCACCTTTATTTTTATTTACAACATTCAATTACTTAATTTATCAAAATTAATCAAGTAAATAATTAATTTAATTGATATAATTTTTTTATCTTAAATAAATATTTAATATTCTCCCATCTCTTCTAAAAATCACCACCCAAAACAAACGTAACTCAACCGAGAAACACAAATACAAATACGTTTCTTATATAGCTTATTTTAAAAGACACATAGTGACAATTTTTAGATGTTATTATTTTAAATTAATTATTTTAAAATTTAAAGTTAATAAAATATTAACATTTTTAACATGAAAAACAAAAGAAACAATAAAAAAACTTTCAAAAATATAAAAAATTAAAATAAATATTCTAAAATTTAATATATCAAAATGAAAAAAATACTAAAACATAAAAAAAAAAAAATTAAAGATTACATTTAGTCTATCCAAGGTTTATATAAGGTGATGCTTTGTTTTGTTTGCTTGCTCCAGTGCATCAGTGCGTTGTGTGCGAAAAATAAAGCTTGCATTTTTTTATTAAATAAAAAAAATAGTAAGGATCAACAAGTTAAAAAAAAATACTGGGAACCAAAACAAATTTTTTGTATTTAAGTCTTAAATTTTTTAGGGACTATATTGACAGTAAGTGAACCAGGTTAGGGACTAAACAACATTAAGTTTTGTGTTCAATTTGACAGGGATTGATTCTTGTCATGCAAGAGGCGATGCCATTCCTACAACACATATTTTGTGTGGTATTTCTGTGGAGAAATTTCACAAAATAGTAGAAAGTTATAAAGTTGAAGCGATTTGTTTGAAAGTATAAATTCACCATGAAACTTCAATTTAACCACAACATTGAATAAGTTAAGAGAAAGAACCATTTCTGCGGAGAAACTTGACAGAATGGTGGAAAGCTATGAAGTTGAAGCAATAATCAGAAATTTTATTGAGAGGAGACGAAAAAAAATCATAAATAAAAAATATTTGAAGATAATACAAATCTAATATAAAAAAAAGATAAATCACAAAATAAAGACAAATTACAAATAGAGTGGGTTGATGAACAAGCTAAACAATTCTAGCGAGTCTTAATAAAATAATTCATAATTTAAAATCAAACTCAAAACAATAATAGGAAGATAAGAGATAAAGAAGACACAATTAGTTTTAGCATGAAAAATTCAATTGAATAAGAAATCACGACGTCCAAGTTAGATAATTAATCCAATGGACAATTCCACTATGATAATAAATAAGTACCTTTAAATCCTCATGTAAAGTTAAGAATTAAACTTTCAAATGCTTCTATATAACCTCATAATAATTGTCTCAATGATGTAAATATAAACTCTCTAAAGCTCTAATTTTATTTGGAATTGAATGCATACTATAAATACAAAAATATGTTTATATTTATATTAATTTAAGCATATGATTTCAACCAATTTTTTAATGCAATCCTAAAAATATTTTATCATATTATGCAATATAACCTTAAAGATATTTTAATTATGCAATACAATCTTAAAAATATTTTATATTATGCAATACAATCATAAAAATATTTCATCCTATTTTTTAATACAATATTAAAAAATATTTTATCGTATTTTTGAATGCAATCTTAAAAAATATTTTATTTTATTATACAATGTAATCTTAAATATTTATATTATATTATGTAATATAATCTCAAAAATATTTTATTCTATTTTTTAATGTAATATTAAAAAATATTATATCCTATTATATTATGCAATGCAATATTTTTTATTGTCAAATTATTTTTTAAATTTTAATATATATATATAAAATAAAATTTATATTAATAACATTTTAGGGGAGACGGTAGCTCACCCTAACTCCCTGGATCCGCCTCTGAGTTGAAGGGATTTGTTTAGGAGACAAAATCAATTATGAAACTTCAATTTAACCACAACATAGAAAGTTTGTTACAAATATTTTTTATCATTTAAATATTTAATTATTTTAAATTTTTACTATTGGAGAGAAATTTAATTATAACATATTTATAAAATAAAAAAGTTTGTATAATAATTTTATAAAAAGGATTTATGTAAAAACCTAAAATTTGCAATAATGATATTTTCGTGTTAATATTTTGAATTTAAGTATCACATAGTTATAAAATATAAGTATTATGCGAATTTTAAAAATAAATATGACATAAAAGTAAAAAAAAAAAATGATAATTTATTCTATTCGACCTTTTTCACTTCATACACTTCTTGTATATATATACGTGACTTACGCGAGGGCAGCCCAACAGTGACACAAAAGCAATACTTACGGAAATAAAGTCTTTAGGAATTTTTGTTGGCCAATGGCGGCCATTTTACTAAAGGGATACTTTTTTTTTTTAATTACCGATTGGTGGTGGTTTTTAAAATATTTACAGAAAAGGGATAAGTCGTGAAAAATTTTACGACTTCTAGAAAGAAGTCGTAAATATTTTTACAACTTAATTTTTTTATTTTATTTAAATGAAATCAGATATAAAATTACGACTTCTAAATATAATTTTTTTAAAATTACAACTTTGAAGTCGTAAAATAAAATCATACATAAATATACGACTTCTATTTTAATTTTATTTTCCTCGTCTACGACTTTGAAGTCGTATTTATTTTTTTTTATAGGAAGTCGTATTGTATTTTACGACTTTCATATATATATATATATATATATATATATTTGTAAAGTCGTACAATGGCATATGACTTTACCCTTTTTTTTTTGCTTTTCCATTTTTTTAGGATAGTTTTGTTTAATTTTTGTAATTTATTTTGTTTAGTAAATTTTAATAAAATTATTTTATTTATTATTTAACAATACACTAATTTTAATATATTTATTTGGTTTAATATTTTGTAAATTTTTTTTATTTTGTATTCAATATAAATATTAAAAGAAAATATTGTTTTGATTCGTTATTTATTTTTATTTTTTTCATTTTAATTGTTGTTTCTTATTTTTATTATAAAAATTATGTTATTTTATAATTCAGAAATTTACAAAGTAATATATGTTTAATTAAGGTATTATATGATTTTATTTGATATATTTTATAATATATGTATTTTTATGTTAACATTTGTATATGAAAAGAATTAAACTAAATTTTTTATAATAATATTCAATTACTGTTAACAAAATTTAATATTTGACACAATAATATATTAATGATTTTTGTTAATAATTATGACAATATTATGAACATTATATAATTTAGTAATAAAAATGATTGTTAAAATAAAAATAACATTAGAAATGAACAATACAAATGAAATAAAAATATAAAAACTATAAATAATATTAACTGTTGACTTCCTTGTATGGACAGTTACTACGATTATGTCCTTCAGTTCTACACAATGAACATTTCTTAGACCTATTTGGAATTGGTTCGTCCATTTCATTATGTATACGAGTAGTGGCTGGCCTTCCTGATGTCTGACGTCGTTTTGAAGAATCAGGCATAAAATATGGACCTACATATTGAGGCCATTGGTCTTCGCTTCCAAGGGAGTGAAAGTGATGTTGATAAACTTTGTAAATGTTTTCCAACTTATATACAGGGTCAACAAAGTCATCGTAATTTAAATTGCAAGAAGCGCAAGCTGCAATTGCGTGCGAGCAAGGAATTCGAATGGCCTGAAATTGTCCACAATCACATGACCATTCGTTCAATTTGACAGTGCATGCCATTGCTCGTCGCCCAAGTCGCGTGTTTGCAATTTCTTGAACCTCAAACTCTCCTGTTTCTCGAACGTACATCCTCACATAATGTGAGGTTGCAATGTATCGATTTTCTTGCAGCATAATAGATACCTCTTCAGAGTACCTATATCCTGCCTCTATCATGGCCATGATTTTCATGCCATTACTAACAAATGAATCATTTATTTTATTAAATGTTTCATTCACTAAGACAGTAATAGGCAATGTTCGGGCTCCTTTCAACACAGAATTCATACATTCGGTAAGGTTGGTAGTCATATGGCCATACCGTTTTCCTTCATCATATGCCTATGTCCATTTATTCTTGGGAATCTAGTCCAACCAATCTGCTGCAAGTGGAAACTCAGATCGCATTATGAGTAACTTTGCCTCAAACCGAGATTTTCTCAACTCGTATACTATGGCAAAATAAAAAACAATAAGTATTAATTAGGTTAATGCATAATAATGTAAGAATTTGATTTATGAAATGTTTAGAAGATTACCCATATTTATGACTTATTTTTTTAAGTCAACATTCATAAACTCTTTGTTAAAATTTGAAGCAATGTGGCGAATGCAATAGACAGAAGATACATCTGGTGTAGTCCACCCAACTCTGTCTGATCGCAAAGTTGCTAACAAACTTGTTCCCCTGTCTGAAATAATACACAAATTCGGTTGGGGTGTAACGTATCTCCTTAAATGATGCAAGAACCACATCTAAGCTTCTTTGCTCTCGCTCTCAACAATTGCAAAAGCAAGTGAAAAAATATTTCTACTACCATCTTGTCCAATGGCAGTCAATAAAGTATCACAATATTTTCCAGTTAAAAATGCTCCATCTACTTGCACAATCGGCTTGCAATATTTAAAGCCTTCAATGCATGGCTTAAAAGCCCAGAACAACGATTCAGAATCACCTTAGAAGGGTCATCCTCACCATCTTCCATTGAAATGAGTGTTTTGTATTTAACAACTGTACCTGATAGAAAGTGTTGAACAGCTGTCATCCATACAGGCAAATGCCTATATGATTCTTCCCAACTTCCAAATGCAAGTTCAAGTGCTTTTTGTTTAGTTATCCATGCTTTTCTGTATGTCACATTATAACCAAACCGTTGCATCATGTCTGCAATCAAGGTTTTAATTTGGATACCAGGATTTGTTTTTACTAAGTGCACAATATTATGAGCAATAACAGATGAGTCTAACCTAAGATGATCTTGTGATAAATGTGATGTTGTGCAAGTGTGAGGTCCAATTATTTTTTTCATGGCCCACCTCCTACGTAACTTGCTGAACGATGCTCTAGCCCTCCAATGACAACCAGTACCATATTCAGTACACTTAACAACATACTTATCACTCTTGTTTTCTTCAACATGAAAATTAAATGAATGTACAAAATGAAATTCCTTTATGGCATTCACAGCTGCTTGTTTTGATTCAAACATCATGCCTTCATAAAGGTCATTCATACTCTCACCTGCTCTATTCGTAAATGGATTTGAGTACTGTTGATCTTCTGAAATTTGGCTATTAATAGTTTCAAAATAAGAAGAAGATTGACTTTCAGTTTGATTGCTTGCTTCTCCAGTTTCGTGAAATGAGTACTGTTCATCTTCTTCACTAAATTCGCTAACATTGTCTCTGATTATTGGTTCTTCGCTATCCATCTATCAGAAAATTTGATTGTAATTTGTTAGTCAACATGTGAAGGCGTTAACATGGTAAGGAGAATGCGATGATAAAATATGAAGCATATTATGATAAACATACCTGCAAAATCGTAAGGAACAAATTAATAGCAGACTTGAACAATATTTTGTTAACTTTTTAGGATGGTAGTGTTAAATGAGGAAATAGCAAGTGTTTGTTGAATGGCTAACGTGGCTTTATAATAAACATGATTCAACATGAAGCAACATGAATGACAAATCCAATCAGAAAATTTTCATGAATAGTTAAATGATTTGCAATTAAATAAGTATGACAAAACGTCAATCGTACATTTCTAACTTCCATGTACATTTATTGAACACCTAATTACTACACTTTTTTTTTAAAACCCAACTTTTGATTACCCAACTTACTACCGTAATTTTTAAAACCCTAAATAATAGTAGTTAATGCTGAAACCATTTATAAAAAACCCTAATTAATACACCTTATTTTTTAAAACCCTAATTACTACACACTTTTTTTAAAAACACAACTTTTGATGACCCAACTTACTACCATAATTTTTAAAACCCTAAATAATAGTAATTAATGCTCAAACCATTTATAAAAAACCCTAATTAGTGCACCTTATTTTTTAAAACCCTAATTACTACACACTTTTTTTTAAAAACACAACTTTTGATGACCCAACTTACTACCATAATTTTTAAAACCCTAAATAATAGTAATTAATGCTCAAACCATTTATAAAAACCAAGTTACTACCATAACTTTTAAAACCCTAACTAATATTAGTTAATGGCCAAAGATTTATGACAAAACCCTAATTACTACACTATTTTTTAAAACCCTAATTACTACAATATTTTAAAACAATATTATTGTTCCCAATTTCTTAAAAGGCTAATTATTAGACACATTTTTACAAACGTATTTGCTTCATTTTATTTTAAAACCATAGCTATAAAACCCTAATTACTAAAGCATTTGTTTAATTAATTTTTTTCCTATTCTACTATTCACAACATGACTTTAAAGTCGTGTGGTATGTCACGACTTTAAAGTCGTGGTACCCTACACGACCTCCTCCATTATTTTGGCAATTGGCATTATAAATTGTAAAGAAATCGTGGAGCCAAAAACGACTTAGAAGTCGTGCTAGCATACACAACTTTGAAGTCGTGAAAAGCATTCCGACTTCAATGGAAAAGCCAAAAAAAATATGCACAGCCAAATCATGTTTTTAAGCTTTGAAAAAATAATGGAAGCATTGGAAAAAATTACGGAACCATTGGTAAAAATACATGAAAGAAAGGACAAAGCCAGCTTGCTTCCTGAAATAATAATTGAGCCAATTTACAGTATAATATGAAATTATTATTGCGCATGCCTTGGTGATAGATTTGATTTCAAGCTGTACATGATATAAAGAATGGTTCAGAGCAGGTTATAGCATAACATTATATGAGTTTAGCCACGTGAAACTTACAGTATGAGATGACCATTCAAGCGGCGTGAATTGGAAAACAATAATGGAGCCATGTGAATAATTTTCAGTTGAGAAATGATGTAAAGAAGGAAGTCACGTGAATTGGAAAGATACTAAAAGCTATGATATTTTCAATGGCTAAAGACAAATAAATGGATAGTATGTGACTATTGTACTTCTGAAAGCCATGAGCATGAATAGTTCTCATTTATTTTGAAAGACATTGCATTACTGGAAGTGACGTGAATTGGAAAGATAGTAAAAGCTATGAAATTTTCAATGGCTAAAGACAAATAAATGAATAGTATGTGACTATTCATTGCTTTGAACGTGGAAGCAATCCATAACAATAATTCCACATCCTTTTAACTTGCCATATAATTGTTGTAGTATAAAAAACTATGTTAAAGTGATTTTCATACACTTACTTTTCTACTCAGAAGCTTGCTCCTTCATCTCACGAACCTAAAACTTCTATTTTCATTTACTTTCTCTTCCATTCACTAACGCTCCTTCATCATTCGCAAGAACCTTACTTCTTTTTCTCCAACCTCATTTGTTTCACTCTACTTCTTCGTAAGCAATGAAAAATACCCAATCTGGTGGTCCTATTGATGAGTCTTTGTTGCGCTTACAAGAAAACCATATTTGAAGCTTAGTTTGGCAAGGTGAAGAAAGAATGATTCGACCGAGATTGCATTCTGTTTGGGCTATGAGACACTTTGATGAATTAGACAATCATGTGAAAAACGCAATAACAGAAGCTGGCTTTGGTCATATTATGACTATAGGTCAAGTTGATATCAACCAACATTTGGTAATTGCATTGGTGGAACATTGGAGAACAGAAACTCACACGTTTCATTTTCCACATGGGGATGCCACCATAACGTTGCAAGATGTGGCATTGCAATTGGGCCTCAAAATTGACGGTCTTCCATTAACTGGTGCCATTATTAGAGATGTACGTCACTGTTGTGAAGCCTTACTAGGGTAGAGTCCACCAGACAAGTATGTAAAGGGGAAACTATTTACTTAACTTGGCTACAACAAAATTTTCAACAACTTCCTGATGATGCTGATGATGTTGTCATTGCACAACATGCTAGAGCTCATATCATGATGCTCATAGGCGGTTGTTTGATGCCAGATACATCTGGCGCATGGGTTCATTTTATGTACCTCCTTCTATTATCAAATTTGACTAAGGCAAGTCACTATAGTTGGGGCGCTGCAGTCTTAGCTTCCCTTTACTGAGCACTAGATCGGGCTGTGAAGCCCTTGCAAACTGAAATGGACGGATGTCTTTTGCTCCTCCAATCATTGGCGTGGGACCGTATCAAATGCGTTGCCCCGCATATACATGCCCTTTCTGATGAAGAAGTGCAAGAAGGACTTGGATTTTCTCTTGCACGCAGGTGGTCTCGGCCGATGAGTCAAACTAACATTGTCACCAATTCTGTCAGATTGATACGCATGATATTCGATAGACTACAATTGCATGAGGTTCGATTCTTCCTCCTTCATGTTAAATTTTTGTTTATTTTTCCTACTGCTAAAAGCATATGTGACAATATCACTCTTGTGTTGCAATTCTTGTGGACACCTTATGATACACCTGAAATAAGGCCATTAATTAATAACATTGAGGTGTCTATGATAGCTCGTGCAAAAGTCCCTCTTATATGTTTTGCAATTGTGGAATGGCATGCAGTAGATAGGGTCATGAGACAATTCGGAATGCGACAACATATTCCAGATGACCCACCAAACTGGACCAACTCCACGAAATAGATATGAGAGGGAGAACAAATGTTTATTGGCCTCATCAACATAGCCACTAGATAAATAATTGGAATGCTTATATTGTTCATGGTGAAATGGATAACAGCATCGTGCATGAAAATTCTGAATACATGCAATGGTATATACGTTGAACTAGACGATATCTATCGCGTGAGGGGAGAGTATCTTCTGAGGTTTAAATGTTATTTTATAATTTTTGTCAATTATTACTATTATTATTGACAAATACATTTCTAACTTCTAAAATCTTAATTTGCAGTACTATCCCGCCTATCAGCACCATGAATCACATGCTCAACCCAATGTACCTCCAGTGCATGTTTCTGGATATATGCCCCAACATCATGAACCACATGGTTCTTCTTATCAATCAATGGGCTTTTCTGGATACATGCCTCAACAAGGTGAACAAAGTTTACAACCATTTGGGTTCGCATCATATATGCCTCAATATTCTTTCCAAGTTCCTTCGACCTCAAATGTTTTTGAAGGATTCTCACAAAGGTTCGGAACCACTTTTAATACTCCTCCATTTGCATATAACCTACCACCTTCGACCTCTTGCTATCGTCCATCATTACCTACTCAAATGCAAGACATGGGTGACGAGGATGAGCAAGAAGATGATAACAACAATTCGAACAATGATGATGATGGTGGTGGTGGTGAGGCTGGGGATCATGTTGGTCAACAACACCAAACAATTAGACGTGATCGTCCTAGAACAAGAGGAGGAAGAGGTCCTAGAACAAGAGGAGAAAGAGGTCAACAACAACCAACAAATCCAGTGTTACAAGAGGAGAGACCTCGACGCAATTCAAGAAGAACTCGTTGTGGGATATCATCCCACTTTTAAATTTTCTTTTTAAGTATTATGTAATATATTTTAATTTTTGTAATTTTAATATAAGTCTTTTATATTTATATGTCGATAATATTGTCATTGCATATTATTTTCTCAAATACTAAACAACAATTAAAATAAAAAACCAAAAATAAATAACAAAACAAAATAATATTATCTTTTAATGTTAATTTTCAATACAAAATAAATAAAATTATACAAAATATTAAATCAAACAAATATATTAAAATTATTATATTCGTAAATAATAAGTAAATTCATTTTAATAACATTTAGTAAACAAAATAAATTAAAAAATAAACAAAAATTTAACAAAAGTACAAAAGAAATCAACATATATTGTAAAATTTTAATTAACGTATACCATGGAAATAGTAAAATTTTTAGTTTAATTCTTTTCAAATACAAATAAAAAAGA
>PYAF01004762.1:591491-602608 GCA_007407185.1 Glycine tomentella
GAAGAGGAAAGCACTCGGCATGGACGTCATAGCAGACTGATTCCTCAATCCTTCTTTCTTCTTTCTTTTTCTTTTCTCGGGCCAACCAATACACGCATGTTTTCTATTTTTCTTATTTCCAGTTTCCACCGAAACACCACATGGAGCAGTACTTTGTATATTGAAGTGTTGAACGAAATAGCACAGAGCATGGTCACGTCCAGGGAGGACGTGACCGGAACACATATACGTCCAGCTGCGGCGTGATTAATCACGTTCGGGAGAAACGCGACTGGACCTAGATCACGTATATAATGGACGTGTTTGAACACGCTTTGGCACGACGCATTTGACTGCAGTATATCTGTAATTAGTTTTCAAATTGCTACAATTTTGTAATTTTTTTTTTAAATTGCAATTAATTGATTTTTTTGCCAATAATAAAGTCAACTAGTTCTCAATCAGCTACAAACAAAACAAATAAGACCCCAAAATGGTTCCACATAAGGCTTCTATTAGATCCCCAATCCTAAACTCACAAAAAGCATTCCTCAATTTTTTTGCTTTTAACTAGACAAACTCAAGTTGATGCCAACGGATTAAAAAAAAAAAGAGTCAAAGACCACAAACAATATATCATCCTGTAACAACTCCGTTTTCAAAAATATTTTTAAATTTTTTCACTTCTCTGTCACAATCCTAGCCATAACAAGTACAATAGTTATTCGTTTGCAAGCAATTAAGCGTAGCAATCTTTATCCTAACAAAATCTTCAAGGTCCAAGGCAATACGATGAATTCAATTGTTTGCCATAAAAAAAAAAAAAAAGCAGTTAAAAAAAATAAAATAGTTAACCAAAATAAAGAAATAGGAGAAATTATCTCCACAAGCTGGCAAAGTCAAGACTTCAAAACCATTCACAGGTATGAAATTGTCCCTATTAAAGAATAACAACATGAAACAAACAACATGATTCGGGTAGGTTAAAGATCAAAGTATCCAAAAATTGAAACATAAAATCTAATAAAACCAGAAACATAGGAACAATCAAACACAGAGCACAAAACAACCTCAACACATGGAAATTAACAAAAATCTAAAAAACGAGGTACCTGAAGAGGTGGATTCGATGGAATCAAGATTGGGCACTGCGATTGGAGATTGTAGCGAAACGAAGATGACTCGGGAAGGCACAAAGAGGAAGAAGAAGACGACGCAAACGTGGATTGAACCATTGCCACACAAAGGAGAAGCAGCAGCAGCGAAGTGGCCATGAAGGAAGGAGAAAAGCAAAATGGCAAAACGGGAAAAATAGAGGGAAAAAAAAGAACGAAAGGTTTTAGAGTCTCTCTCTCTCGTCTTTGTTTTGTTGTTGTATATTGTGTTAGGAACCTTTCCAGCTCCCCCCTCTCTATCTCAGACATTCATATGCTTAAAAATTATTATGCACCAGTAATGCTGTATACGCGTTAAAAAGAGAATGTGTGAGAGAGATGAAAGAAAGGATATAATGGGTATTTATGATTTAAAAAGGAAGATTGGAGTGTACTTAACAAAACGGAGGTGTAATTAGCAATATTCTTAAGAAGACTAAAATAACCCATCTAGACAGCTGTCAGTGAATAAAGGAGGCTATTGAGGTAATTTTCATTGTACATTGTAATTTATTTATTAATTATATTATATTATTATTACTATTATATAGATGACATAGATCTCTCTCTCTCCAACCCAGAGTTAGTGTTGTCAAAACGAGTCCAACCCGTGGGTCAGTCCATTTTGGTCTGCAAAATTGGTGGGTTGGGTTACAAAAAAGCTGGCTCACCAAGGTCCCGGGTCATTTGGACCCGGCTCACTTAACCCATAACCCACCCGGGTGAGCCGGGTTGGCTCGCGGGTTGGTAAAAAAAAAGATAATGGAAAAAATGAAGATGATAAAAATAAAATTGATTTATCCAACCATGATTCTAATACTCTTCCTAGACAAGTTAATATTGATGATTGAGATATGAGAATTTAATATTTGAGGAGTTAGATTGATGTTTTATTATTTTAATATTGTTGAACATATTTATATTTGTTTGAGTTTCATGTACATTTAGTTTGAGGTTAAGTTTAATCCAGTTTGTAATATTTAAATTTACTTAAATTGGTTTAATTTGCATTTTTCTACACTTATTTTGTGATTTTTTATTTTTTTTAAATTTAAAGTGAGCCAACCCGCGAGCCAGATCGAAAGCCAACCCATATAACTCACTAACCCGTGTGAGTTAAGCCAAGTTAGGCAAAATTTGACCCACCACCAAAGTGAGCCAACTCGGCTTGGCTCACTTTATTGTCAACTCGTGGTGGGCCAATCCAGGTGGGCCGGGTTGGCCCGTTTTGACAGTCTATCTGGAGTTTACCTCGTGTGTGTTTGTTTTCAATAGCCATTGTTTTTTCAAAAGTGGGAAATTCCACACTTTATTTTTTTAATCTAGTATTACTTTTTCTTTAAATGGATCTCTTGTCCGAAAGCCACAAACTAATCTCCCAATCATTGAGATTCATGTAGGGAACGTTTATTAGGGATAGAAACTTTCATATCCAAAAAATATGATTCTTGAAAAAAATAAAAAATATATTTAATTAGTCTTAATATTTTTTTGAGAATTAAAAATTTATGTAAAATAGATAATTAAAATTTTATTTCCGCTTTGGAATCTTGCACCCCTCTTCGAAAATATTTTTGCAGTAAAGGAAGTTAAAATAGATTCTTGAAAATCAAGTTTTTTGATAATATTTTTTATTAATTACATATCAAACTTGAGAATCATATTCTATTTTAAATTTATTGAGAAAGTAAAAACTTTCTATCTATCAAAGGAGATTGATCTCTCCCAACAAAAGTCGAGTCATAGATCAAACTCATGATTATATGTTTAAGGGACAAAATTATCTACTAATTATATCAAATCATATTAATTTAAATCTTATATTACTTTTACATTTTTACAACATTAGCAAGGAGGAGGGCTAAACATACACATGGAATTAGTAAAAGATTAAAAAATACATTAAATTTTTTTTAATGTTTTAAAAAATTTCATTTCATTTATTTCTTGTATTTTTGGTTAACAACATTTAATTAAAATATTAATAGTGTTAAATGTTGTTAAAATGAAACTTTTAAACTTACTACAACAACAAAAAGAATTCAATCTTAATGGATAAAAATGACGATTAACCTATTAAAAATAATTAAAGATAAAATATCATTTCAGTTATAAAGATGAATAGGTTTGTCATATTAATTTTTGAAAGGAAAAAAATTAATTAAAAATATTTTAAAAACTTAAGTAATAATAAATTGTTAAGTTTAAGGATTTATTTGATATTTTAATGACTTATTAATGAAAAAAGTAATAATAAATTGTGAAGTTTAAGGATTTATTTGATATTTGAATGACTTGATTTTGTTTTCAAACCTTAAAAAATGTCACAACGCTTTATCCTTTACCGAAATCATGTTTTCATCAAATAAATAACAATAACAGAAAATGTTAAATAAATAGTTGACATTTCTTTATCTAAGAAAACTATTTTTTTATTTAATAAGAAAACTATAGTAAAATAATATATTTTTAAAACATATGCTAATAATATAAAATAAACAATAAGTTTATTTTTCTTATCAATAAATTATTAAAAATAACTTGCTTAAAAATCAAAGTATTACATATACTCAAGGGAAAAAATTAAAAATAATACAATTAAATAAAAAAATTTGGCAAATGGTGCAAGCCAGAAACTATTTAGCAAAATGGTGCACTCATTCACGCCCAAATGGAGCGTGTTTAAACACGCCCAAATGGGGCGTATTGCACAAGATGTTGACACGTGGCAGCACCCAGATGGGGCGCGGTGTTTTCGTAAATTTCGGAAGGTCATAACTTTTGATCGGGACGTTCGATTGATGCGAAACCGGTGGTCACGCGCTCGAAATTGAGAGGAGAAGGCCCTGGCAATTCCCGAAGAGGACTTGCCCAAATTTTTTTTCCAAAAGAGGTCTCTAATGCCTCAAAATTGTGATTTATTCGTCGAAGCTACAAAAAATTTCGTGTTTTCTAAATTTTTATCTATTCAATTAGGGAATTGCAATCTGTTCTTTATTTATCTATTAATTCTTTTAATTTCGAACGTTTTGACATAAAATACGTCTTTATCGGATATCGTTACGAGAAATTACGACTATTACGAGAAATATGCATCGTCAATTTTCCAGTATAATTTTGCTCCATTTATGCATTTGTTTAGGGTTGTGGGTTAATTAACTGTTGGATTTGGTTAATTGTTTAGGGTTTAGTGGGTTCCGTTCATAGTAGTTCTTGCCATAGCGTGATTTGATTTCGAAAGACATGATCACATGTTTTCTTTCTTGTTCTGTTTTGCTTCTTCTCTGTGTATATGATGATGGACTTGGCACAAGTTGAAACAATGTACGTCAAGGTTCTTGCTGTACATTTTTACACGATTTTGGTTTAATGCATAAATGGAACAAAATTATAGTGTAGATTTGACGATGCATACAACTTTGAACAGTCGTAATTTCTCGTAGCAATGTCCGATGGAGACTTATTTTGTCAAAACGCTCAAAATTAAGAGAAATAATTAGATAAATAAAGAATAGCTTACAATTCACTGATTGAATAGACAAAATATCAGACAACAAAAATTTTTTTAGGCTCCGAAGAGTAAATCGCAAAGGTTAGGCACTTAGAGACCTCTTTTGGGAAAAGTTTTTGGGCAAGTCCCCTTTGGGACTTGCTAAGGGCTTCTCCTCTCAATTTCGAGCGCGTGACCACCGGTTTTGCATCAATCGGACGTCTCGGTCAAAAGTTATGACCTTTCGAAGTTTACGAAAACATCGCGCTCCGTTTGGATGTTGTCACGTGTCAACATCTGGTGCAATACACCCCATTTAGGCGTGTTTAAACACGCCCCATTTGGGCGTGAATGAATGCACCATTATACTAAATAGTTTCTGGCTTGCACCATTTGCCAAATTTTTTTATTTAATTATATTATTTTTAATTTTTTCCTATACTCAAACCAAATTGGATATATGACTACACAAGTCTTTTCTAAGTCACAACAAGAAATGAAAAAAATAAATAATAAATAAAAAAAAGGTTAAAATATTTCTGAAGTGAAGCCTACCTATAAAGCATAAAAACCCAAGCGCGTTGCTTCCTCTGATCCGAAACGAACCTCAGCAACGCTGAACGCAGAAGGGGAAAAAGGGGATTAGGGTTTACGAAGCAGCGACAACAATGGATTTCACAGTGGAGAAGAAGGAATCAGAGAACAACACCGAAAATGCTCATCCAACAACGTTTGATTCTTCTTCTCAATTGGCATCGGCACCTGATTCAAACAACAAAGAAATCGAAGAACGACAAGCTCGTGAACTCAAAGCCGGTCTTCACCCCCTAAAGGTTTCTCTCTCTCTCTCTCTCTCTCTCTCTCTCTCTGTCACTTCTATTTTCATTGCTTCACCACTCAATCGCTCAAACACTACCAACAATTATTAGTATTGCTACTGTTGTTGTTAGAATAAATTTAGATACGTTTTGGTGCTTTTCTCCTATTAGAGCGAGAATTTCACCTTGATAATCTATAGTGAGATATGTAAACTTTTCATTACGCGGATTACTGGGGTGAAACTTCAATTTTGATTAGAGAATGGGATCAATAGTATATGAAAAACTGTATCTAAGTTTTGTCTATTATTATGTGTTTGTTCCTTACATTAGGGTAATTTTGACTTTGAGCCTGGTCTATGGTTTTGTATTTGGGACGAAGTTTTTTGCAATGAGAAGTTGGTGATTGATATCTAGGATTTTTATTTTTTATTTTTGGTATTTTTATTGGCGAATGGCGATTTAAGGGCCTGACCGAAGTTTGCACTAATGCATAGACATGCTGAGGTGCGATGTAATGGCTAAAGTTGGAAGTTTCGGATTGTGGGTATTTATTATTTGCTGAGGAAGATGATAAGGAAATTAAAATTTTGGATGGGTTCTTTGTTAAGGTTTTGTGTAACGGTAGCCTGCTTTGATGTATCACTATGATTCTGGGATCTTTCAATTTGACGTAAGGAGTGGTTTTAATTCTGGAAGAGTTGATTGAATGCTGTGTTGGCTGCTTCTGCTTTGAAGTAGTTATATGAGAGATGGTTATGCACTGGATTAGATTGTGGGTCTTGATGATTTGACATGCTTGTTGATTACGTATGATAGTTATGTTTGTTTCACTCTATCTTTTATTCTACTTTGGGGCTGTTAGTGCAATTTGAAATTTTGGTGGATTTATTTTGTGTTGGTGATTTCTATGAGCAGCACAAGTTTGTCTTCTGGTACACACGTCGAACACCTGGAGTTCGAAATCAAACATCATACGAGGACAACATAAAGAAAATAGTTGAATTTAGTACGGTGAGGTCTTTGCTTTGTTGATGGTTGTAGTTGAATATGAATTCATACTTCATTACAAATTTCCTTACCTTGTTGATTTCGTGATTGTATGTATTAATAGGTTGAAGGATTTTGGGTCTGCTACTGCCATCTTGCTCATCCCGCTTCTTTACCTAGTCCAACAGATTTGCACCTTTTCAAGGAAGGAATCCGTCCTCTGTGGGAGGTAGATACTTAAAAGTAGTAGCCGAAGTTGCATTTCTTGCTGATTGAGAATTTATAAGCTGTTCCTATTTTTCGAGGGGGTGGGGGAGGGAGAGAAGTGGGAAGGTGTGTCCTTTAGATATCTTTTAATTTTCATTGACACACTGCATGATTATTCTTCTGAAGGACTCTGCTAACTGCAATGGTGGTAAATGGATTATACGATTCAAAAAGGTTGTCTCAGGTCGTTTTTGGGAGGACCTGGTAAGTGCAAATATTTTCTTCTGTAGCATTTTGTATCTTCCTTGATAAAATGTATGGCTATGGCATGATTATGGAAAATATTATTAACACTTTAATTTATTGAGTGATTATTTTAATTTGTACTTGCACTTTTTTATCTCAATGGCCTGTTTTGATACATATAGTTGATCTGATCCCACTCAGTAGCCTAAGTGTCGGTTGTTGTCATTAATATCTAAATTTTTCATTAAAATTATATGAATGTTAGCAACGCACTCTAATACACTCATTTTAACACACTCTACTATTGATTCCAATTTATTTAAAACTACAAAATTTTGAGAGACTTGTTGAATAAGAAGTAAGACCTGCAAAAATATGTGATTCAAATAAAGTTCAAAAGAGTGTTAGAAAGTGTTACTACCATTTCTCCTAAAATTATTCACGGGCCTCAAATGTTTTGTTGTTGATTTTCACCACTGAAACTGAAGACAGAAACCTACATTTCTGAAGTTGACCAGCTAAAGTACCATTTGGAATCTTTCTTTTTCTGTTATTTTGATTCCATGAGCTGTACCATCGATTGCAATTATATTTCTGTCTTCTATTGTTGGAGAGTTGAATTTTTAATAATACTACATACCAAGTGCAGGTTCTTGCCTTGGTGGGTGACCAATTGGATTATGGGGATAACATATGTGGTGCAGTACTTAGCATTCGTTTCAACGAGGATATATTGAGTGTCTGGAATCGCAATGCTTCGGATCATCAGGTTGGCATTATTATGGACCCTATTTGTATTTACATATGTACATTATGCATGTCCTTATTATTGTTCCTATTTTTTTTAGAAGCATCCTTAGTATTGTTCCTGCTTTCTCATTACAGGCTGTAATGGCTCTGAGAGATTCAATCAAACGTCACTTAAAGCTTCCTCATAGCTATGTTATGGAGTACAAGCCCCATAATGCCTCTCTGCGAGACAATTCATCTTACAGGAACACTTGGTTGAGAGGCTAGAGATTCAATTGTGTTCTTGCCAAAGTCCCCGCCGTGGAAGCTGTATTTCATATTGGTGCAGCTTTCACTGAGCCAGTTAATCATTGGCTTCGGTCTAGTGATGGTGCTGGGTGTTCCAGGACTGGTTTCTGTCTTTTGAATTCAATGTACGACAGCTACATTGCTACTGCTTTAAATAGTTTCATTTGGTTACTTGCGGTTCACTCTAACTTTGTGTAATGTGTCATTTGATTTTGTAAATAAACTTGTTCGTCTTGTTGCTTTTCACCTCGCTTATGGAGAGAATCATGGCTTTTCTCTCCCATGATATATGATAGATTACTGCACATTTTTACATAAAGGCATTAATCCTTTAAACTGAGACGATCATTATGGTGGAAAGGGATCAAGTCTCCTACCGTGGGAAAATTATTTCCTACAATTAGATGTATCGATTTTTAAATCAATGGCTCTTTTTTTTTTTTTTTTCCTTTTTCTTTTTTCTTATATTTTCCAATCTACCCCTCCTTGCAAGCAAATAGAAAGTTGAAACAGGATGAGTGAGATGTGAGAAAGGGAGGTGTGGAGAGAGAAGGCAATGGGTAGCAGTGCATGGTGATTCATTGACAATTTTGCACAATTAGTTTCCTGGTTGTCGGTTTGATCTAGTTTCAACTGAATTTTTTTCATTGGTGTGTGGTGGCTTCGTGGTCGCATCTGGTTTGGAAAGTGGATTTGCAAATTTGGAGAAGGAAAAAGAAAAAGAAAACGAGAAAAGAGAAAGAAAGGGGAGGTAGATTGTTGAAAAAATATAATGAAATGTCGTTTGCTGGAAATTACCTTTGGCAGCGGTGCACACTGGTCTACGACGGTGGGTGTAAGGAGGAAGATGAAGGGTGATGGTGGTAGAGTGAGGATAGAGATAAAAAGGATAAAACGGGAAAAAAAAGAAAAAATGTCACCCATCAGCCAAAAAGAATATAGAAATCTAGTAGTTACATAGTTGTTTTTCATGGTGAGACATTAGTGAGGAGGCCTCCAACCCGTCTCCATCTTAAACTGGTATCTCCATTGAATTGTTGCAATAGTGTCTCAAGTCTGATATTTTAGAGGGTGATACACAAAATTAGTTTTTGAAATTTAAAATTGCTGGTAATTATAATTTTTGAAATTACAATAAGAATTAAAAGATTTGTTTGATAGTTTTAGGATTAAAATGATATATTTAAAATTGCAATGACTAAATTGATTTAGACTCAATTTCTGATGTTATTGCTTTATGCTGTTTGGTTTCATGTTTATCTAAAATCATGTTAAAAAACTGGCTAATGTGATTTTAGGTAAACATTACATGTTTAATTGAGTTGAATAATTGATTGATTTGATGTAATTTTTGATAATTTTTGCATTAGATATATATTTATATTGAAATTTGTTTTACTAGCTTGAGTTAAAAAAAAATCCAAACATAAATTATCAGTCTAAAATTGTTTGTAGTTAAAATTAATTTTGTAAAGGTATTTTCATTCAAAATATCTAAACACACTCATTTTATTATGTGGTGAGTAGTTTGCACAAATCGTAAGTTGTACCTTTTTACCCTCATTCTATTAAAAAAAATTATTCACTCACATCAACATTGAAATGTCGTGTAATTTGTCCATATCAACATGAAAATACCACATCTTTCAACATGAAAATGACACATCATGATCAAGTGACGTTCAACTAACAATTAACGAATTGAGAGGCTAAAATTGTGTAATTTTAAATATAAACTAAAATCACAAATTTAAAAATAGGGGACAAAAATTGTGGTTAAGATTATAGGAGGACCAAAATTTCAATTTAGCCATAATCTTGATTATAATCTTTTGCTGCACTTATGGCTTATATTATATGAACTAAACGCAACAAGCATAGCAAACTCCACCCAAGTAACAATGTAGTATAACTTTAGTTTGTCATTAGAATTACTATAAAAGTAGTTACTACATGACTGTGATCTCACACATAAGTCAAATGACATTGCATACACCATCTGTTAATACATCATCTATAGGTAAACTATCCTAAACAGATGACTGGAGCCCGATGATACCTGATCAACAATTAGCAATTGTCAGGTTTCAACATACAAAGCAAGTAGCAGCAAGCTGTATAAAAACCAAACTGGACTCTATGATGTCACATACTACCTTTTCTGTCATTATGTGTTTAACCTAACTTATTTACTGACTGTAATACTGTGTGCATAAGAATGACTATGTTTACAACTACTTCAACTATATGGTCTATAGTAACTTATCCTGGTATGAGTCAATAACGTTCTATCATCCAAACTAAAAATGTTTGTCTACAGTCCTGCCTATTTAATGGTTTGACAAGAAAAAATAATTCATATTAAGCCACTAACAAATTATGCATGCAATGGATTAAACTCGTGGAATAGATTATAATTTGTTAATGTCCGGAAACAATCCGAAGAAAATTGAGCATTACCACATGCTACTCTTGCACCAGCATTTCCAGTAGTCTTGCTGAGTTCATGCCCACCTGTTTTACAATAAACAAAAAGTCAAAAACTCCTAAAAATGGATATAAGATACAAAAACTAAACAGCCAAAGCTGTGGAGTTTATCTATAAAAAAGGCTAGAATGCTAAAGAAATTCAAACAAGCTCAAGAAAAAAAAAATCACATTTCTATTCTCCAGCCATTAGCTCAAACAAAACCAGCAAGATCATGCCAATAGAGACACTAAAGGGGAACCAACGAGGCCTCATCCGAAGATTACTCAAGCATAATACTGAAATATTAGGAAATATAAATTGGGTTGGTTGGTTAAGGGAGAAGAGAAGGGGGGGAAAGGTCGCGGGCTTGATCTCCTCTGTCAACAAAACTAACAAAAAATATTTGCTGATAACAATAATAATAATACTGAAATATTAATTGGAAAATCTAAACAGCAATACTAGGTAGCTTTGGTTACTGTCCTCATTACCTAAAATGCAGATATACAGTGGAGCATCTTTATGATTTTTCAACACTAAATAATACAAGTACAAAATTATTCCAATCTTTTTTATCCAGGACAAGAAGTTACTTCATATATAGACATAATCATTCAATGGGTGCTTATATTCCTCTTTTTATTTATTTTTTATATTTTTTTTGTATGATAACCCCCCCCCCCCCCCCCCCCCCAAAAAAAAAAATTCAGCTTTTACTAGTGTAG
>PYAF01004762.1:602708-630743 GCA_007407185.1 Glycine tomentella
AACCCCCCCCCCCCCCCCCCCCCCCAAAAAAAAAAATTCAGCTTTTACTAGTGTAGTGCATCAAGAAAAAATCTTAGACAGCAATGGACAATCCACTAACGTGACAAGAATTCAACTTTTAGTTCTCACTTAAAATTGCCCACACTTCTGGACCTCCATCACATCCTTGGAGTGATTCTTAAACCTTTGATCTACAAGGATGCATATTATATGTTGGGTATGGCTCATACTGTGCCTTCAAAAGATATGTCCAGGGGAGTCGCCCCGACAGGGGCAGGGGGCAGTGCCCCCGGAACTTTTTTCGAGGCCTAGTATTGTTGTTGGCCTTGTGTTTTATTATTTGTAGTTTGGGCTTGGGCCCATGAATGGGTACGGTGCTTACGGTTTCTAAACCTATATATTTCCTTGTAATCTGAGTGCAATTGTACAAGTGAGTGAGGAAATATAGTGAATAGCTGGACGTAGCCCACATTGGGTGAATCAGGGTAAATTCTGTGTGTTGTTTTCTTCTTCCCTTTTCTCTCTTTCTCCTATCTCGATTGTTGTATGATTGTTCGGTACCCAACATTATACGATTGCCCCCATTTGTTTGGGTCATCATTATTATGGAAGTCACTAGCCTCTTAATACTTGTAAATATTATGTTGTGAGGTTAGTTTAAATCTTAAAATATGTTACAACTTTCTGAATCACTATTAATGGAAAGGGGGATCCAACTGTATAACAAACATGAAATACATTCTTTTAGGGGTGGGTGGGTGGAATAGGTTGAGAAAACTTTGTTCTAAATAACATATGTCACCCATATGTTATAAAAATTGGGAATTTGGACATTGGAGTTACTCATCATTTGCGGTTAGTTACTAAACTTCATTAAATGTACTAGTTGGTCCTTGAATTTATGAAACTTGATACATATTTATATTAGATCTGTAGAATGTAAGAATATACTAAGAAGATTCAGTAGGTCCACCCACACTTTGATACCATGTTAATAATGAGAGAAAAATTAGAGAGACATGATAAAAGTGTGTTCTATTATTTCTTAATCAAAAAGGTTACCCAGGGGTATGTGAGTTGTCTTCATCCTCTGTTCCTTTACAAGTTTATCATGGTCACTCCTGGAGGACCTGGACTATTGATGATGTTCCTTCAAAGAGGTAAAGACTCCTACTAACTCGCTTCCTACTTTCTTTCTTCTCATTTGTCTTCACCATATTGTGCTTTTATTCCTTTCCTAAGGTGGCATTAGGCAATGATGGACAAATTATTGCACTTCATGCTAATGTTACTTGGCCATTAGTTCCTCTCGTTCTAGGTAAACCACTGGTTGATTGTCAGTGGATTTACACTGTGAAACTTGGGTCACTCAAAGGTTCAGTCAAGTTTATGGTCAAGACTATGTTGATACCTTTTCTCCCATTGTATTTGTTCATCTACTCCTGGCCACGATGTCATGCATTCTTAGCCTTTATTTTAGCTACACACTAACGTCTTTCTTCATGGTGAACTTAAAGAGGAGATCTATCATCTATATAGTGCAACCTCCTAGTTTTGTTGCTTAAGGAGTGTTGGATCTGTTTTGCAAACTTTGTTAGGCTCTTTATGGCTTAAAGCAGTCTCCTTGTGCTTGGTTTTGAACGTAAAGTATCGTTCTTCAACATTTTGTCAGAGTTTGAAGTGAATCTGTTCATACTGTTTTCTACAGGCATATTTTCCAGGGAAAATGCATTTATCTGGTTGTGTATATTGAATTATTGATGATATTATTATAACCAAGGATGACCACGTCGACATTATTATAACTAAGGATAATCAGGGTGACATTATCAACTAAAACACCACTTATTCCATCACTTTCAAATCAATGACCAGGGGTTCTCTAGTGTATTGTCAGTTGTCACTAACTACATGAACACCAATGACCAGCCAACTGATATGACATTCTCACTAAGTCCCTTAGGGGTCCCTATATTAGGTTCAGTTGTAACAAGTTGGGTCCATACAATTTGTATGCTCTAGCTTGAGTAGAAATGTTAATGTATTAATATTAAGTTTCTGAAATGTAGGAAGATATTATATTATATGCAGGCTCAACTGGGCGACACACTCACTCTTGTACCCTTTCCTCATTAAGAAGCGATAGAACACTTTCTGAGCATCTCTCTCTTGTCTCTCATTAATTTAAACCTGTATCATGTTAGTCCCTTTTCTATCTCAATTTAGTTTCTTAAAAGGACTAACTAAATACAAATCTGTAAATTTAAGAACTAACTCATCAAGCACATAAATAAATTCCAAGATTAAACTGAGTAAAGGATAATTCTAGGGACTAACTTGCCAATTTAATTGTCATGAATGTTACACTGAAGCACAAATACTCAACATACAAAAGACGGGTATAGTTTGAAGATTACATAGCTACTTGGATGTTGGTTTTACACACAAGAAGATGCACCTATATGAACAAATAAGATGGCAGAGAAACAGTACACTAAGACAGCTATGGAGAGCACAAAACAAAAGATATGTGGGATTGAAGGAGCTGAATTATTTGAATCATCACAATACTTGATAGTCATTAGGTCAGTAACTAATCTTGAGGAGTGAGCTTACTAGATAAAACAGCCTTTGTAATATGAAATGAAATACATGCAATCATGCTGAGGGATATATAAAAATAAGGGTGTATTTTTTTATAGAAAAGCATCAACCTTGGCCACATAAGTAATTTACACATTAAGCTTACCACATCAAGCATGAAGGGTACTCAATACAACTTCCTACCATAGGAAATTATTTTGATGAAATTATAATACAAAACAACATGACTATGGGAAAAAAAAAGGCTACATTTTAAAGTTTGAACAAGAGGAAACCTAGTGAAACATGATCTGAGGCCAAATTTAAAAATCTTACCTCTTCCAAGATCATCAGGATCAGCATGCACAACAACAGCCCTTCCAATTATGGAGTGAACTCCAGTTAGAGGAATCTACATATTGAAAGTGAGAAAGAGGAAATTAAGTGTTCTAGACCCAATTAAACTACGTTCAAATTTCATAAACAAAAATATCAACCAAATGAAAACAATACAAAAGGAAAATCAACATTGCAGAACACAAGCACATTTGAACATGTGATTGATTTAATTGTGCAGATGGGTAAATCAGATCACATGTGATGATTCTCTAAAAGAACAAAGAGAATGGAATCACCAAAGTGACACATAGTAAACATCACTTCACAAAACACCCAAAGTTCAATTCTTTACCTGTCTATCTCTAATAGAAATCTCAGCAACTCCTACAAAACAGAAAGCTCTTTGGAAATTTCCAAGCAGACAACTCGTAAAGAATAGTAAGAAATATCAAAATAAATATGAAAAAGAAAGAAGATAATACCATCAGGGCCTGCAGCAATGTTGCCCAAATCACCAGCATGGCGCTCATCATCTGAAGGAGCCCCATGATCCTTCTTGAACGGATTGAAGTGAGGACCTGGAGTAAAGGAGGTTAAAACTAAAAAAAGAATTAATTGAAACAGTTGCATGTTTAGCTCAGATTACCTTTCAGAAGGAAAAAATATATATATTTTCATGTATAATTTTGATATTACATTTCAATCAATTAGTAGAAATCACTCTAAATATATGAACTTTATTTTATCAGCAAATGTTAGTTGTTAGTTTTTGTTAGTGGGGGATTCAAACCCACGACCTCTCCCCCCTCCCTTCTTCCTTCAGCACCAAGACAACCTTATGACCCCTACTCTAGACATAGGAGCTTAAAAGTAATTATTACAAAAGTCAATAATTTTTAACTATATAACAAATTGACAATCCATGATTGGATGATAATGTAAAAAAACCTTACACTGACAGTGTATTTCAATCAAATTCCTTTTTCATAAGTTCAATAATTGAATTATAAACCATTATGCACACACACAAAGCAAGTCAATCCAAAACTGAATCCAGCCAGGCTTTCTTTTCAACTATTGTCAACCTTCCTATTTTACGCTTTTAAACCCTCCCCTTTTCATTTTACTACAAAAGACAGGTGTAAGAGGAAATTGTAAAAGTTTGATGATGATAAACATTCATGAAGAGAAGAGAAGAGAGAACCAGTGGAGTTGCAGCCATTGGTGGTGTCACCAAAAGCATGAATATGGAACCCATGAAAGCCTTTGGACAACCCTGTTACTCTCCCTGTCACATGGGTGGTCCCTACACAATAATCACAATGAAACACCAATAAGCAACAAAACATTCCTAACTGAATAAACAAACTCACTCAGAGACATAAAGAGAGAGCGAGAGAGAAAGAAACCATTGGGGTGCTGAAGAAACTGAAGAGAGCCTCTAATGTTGTTGTCTCCGATGATGATAGCCACACCTTTGACGGTTCCCTTTGCAGCTTCCATCTCATATATTGTTGTGTTTCTGCTTCCTCAGCTCCGAACGAAATGAACCTGTTAGGAAAAAAACAATAAAGATAGTGGAATACACTAATCTGTGTTCGGATGGTTAAAAAACACAGAAAAGAAAATAAAATGGAATATTATTATTATATAAGATATTTCTTTCTTTCTTTTAATCATTTTGGCCTTGGAATCGAGAGGAATTTATATAATTTTTTTTTATGGTAAGAGAGGAATAAGACTATATCAGTAAAAAAGAAAAGTATATATTTATTTTGCTTTTGATTGAAAGAAAAAAAAGAAAAAAATGTCAAATGTTAAATATTTTTATAATGTAGTGACTATGGATGTGGATAAATTTGTTGTTTTAAATGAATTGTTTTTCTCTTTTCATTTTGTTCTTACAAGTTACAAGAGAAGAGAGAAAAATCTAAATTTAAAACTTTTTACAGGTGTATATACTTTTTATTCTATAATAATAATGTTAGAGATAATTTTCTAAAAGTAATATCTAAAGTAATTTTTATCTAGTTGACAATTCATTTAAAATAAAAAATTAATGAGGCCTAAAAATCTTAACCAAAAAAAAAAAGGTTAAGAAATTATTAGAGTGCGTTACTACCCTTTTGTGTTATGTATTGCACGGTAGAGTTACTAGTTATTTTAATCTCTGTTAATATTTTTGAATTAAGAATAAAATAAATTCAACCCCTCCAATCAGATGCCAAATGGCCGGTGCCCAATTAATAGTAATCAAAACCGTTCAATAATTTGAGGATTTAGTCAACGATTAAACTCAGTGCTTATGGCATTTCGAACTTCATTCACTAATTAAAATTTCCGTTAATTGCCACGTTAAGAGAGGAAGGGATTAAATAAGAGTTTCTCCTTCTTCTTCTTCTTTGATTTCTCTGTTTTGTATTCCCCACCAACTTGTAATTATTATTAGTTTTTTTATGAACCTTGTGATTATTGTTTTTCATTAGTATTTTTCGATTGTTAAACATAACTAGAATAGTAGAAGAAAAGAGAGACATAGAATATGAGAGAAATAATAAGCATTCATATTGGACAAGCTGGGATTCAGGTTGGTAATTCATGTTGGGAGCTATATTGCCTTGAGCATGGCATTCAACCTGATGGAACAATGCCCAGGTCTTTATTTTTTTCTTCTACTCCCTCTGTACCTTTTTATAAGATATTGTTTTCTATATATTCATTGTATTTTAGGCAATTCTTAAATACGCTCACCTGGCCTTCAATTTTGGTTAATTAGAATTTTTTTTTTTTTGGAAAAAATTAATTTTGAAACATAATGTAGCAATTTCTTTAAAATTAATCCAAGGTCAAGATCCAAATTGGGTGCTTTTATGATCAATATATTGCGATTCAAATGCCTGTACATTGTTATATATGATTAAAGTCGTGTTATGTCATGCATGCATTAGCTTTGTATTGGATCATTGTAGCATTGGTGATCCTTTATTTTTTGTTAGTATCAATCATAGGAAAGCTTCTTTTAATCTAAATTTTCAACTTTTGCTTCCTTATTTTTCTCCTTTGATCATTCCTCGGACTTAATTTTTCTGAAAAAAAAGAATTTCATTCTATTGTTAGTTTTTATGTTTACATATTGGGGTCATTTATAGGCTGTGCTTTAAATTAAAGTATCAACCAACCTAGCACATTACATGTTTATTTCTAAGTTATTACGTTTCTGGTTTATGTATCATTTTTATCATTCTATGATCATTTTTTTGAAGTGTATTAACATGAATTTAAATTAAATGCATTGTGGGCTGCTGCGATGTGCTTCCCTCATGGATTGATTAAACCTTCCCTGGATTTGGAAATTTTTGTTAATTATGTGATAATGTAGGAATTGACATGTCAAAATCAATTTTGACAAATTTATGGCCTTAACTCAGATAAGGAATCTCTTTAGCTATCTGCTCTTAGGTGAAGTAATATCATTGCAGATCCATAGAAAAGGTGATCTAAAGTCATGTAGTTAGCTAAGCTATTTCAGTATAATAGAGTCCCTTTAATTTTTTCATTTCGACACATAAAAGGTGCATCACTAACTAGGCATTCAACTCTTAATTTCATATTTGTGCCAAGGTATTGCTTGTAGCAAGTGATTAGCACTCAACTTAGAAACACAGATAGCTACCAACTTATAGACTAGGTCTATGGGCCTGTTCGGATAAGCTTCTCTAGAAGTACTTTTAGGAAAAGAAATTAAGAAGAAAAAAATGAAATAAACTTCTCCAAAAGTTAAAATTAGCTCATTTATAGATGTCCTCTCATGTTTTAGAAAAATTATATTACAGAACTTCTACAAATTAACTAATTAAAAACTAATTTTAGTTTATGGAGAAACTCATTTCATTTTTTTACTCTTATTTTCTTTTCATAGAAATGCTTCTAAAGAAGTTTACATCCAAACAGACCTTATATATATCCCTTCCACTTTCTATAGTTATGTTTCTGAAATAACTATGTTTAAACTTGCTTTTAGAAACCTTATGAGTGAGTGGGTTCTTATAATTTTTTTGTTCTGTTTCTGTTGAGTTTCTTATTAGCTGATAGCTACTCCATTCCTGCCACCCTTTCAATTTCTTTAGTCACATTAATACATTTTGAGTGCCTTTTTATTGGCAATCTTGGAGGCTTCAAAAGTGGAACCGCTATACTGCTTTTCCTCACATTAGTTGAAAGGTTGAAATCAAATGGTTAATTGTTGCTTCATTGACCTGTATTTTGTCGAAGAATATAAAGAATGAAACAAATTGGAGCTCAAATTTGTAATAAAATGATTTTTGTTCCCACCTTTTATGCTTCAATTTTCTCATTAACTTGAAATCAGACCTTGCTTTTCTAACAAATACTATGCAATTGTTTCTCCCTTTACTTTTTTTGGCACTGATTCATAATTTCATGTACATGTGCTTGCAGTGATGGTTCAAATGATGCACATGATGCTTTCAACACCTTCTTCAGTGAAATTGGAACTGGCCAATATGTCCCAAGGGCATTATTTGTTGATCTGGAGCCTAGTGTAATTGATGAAATAAGATGCGGTCCTTACAAACAACTCTTTCATCCAGAGCAATTAATGTCTGGCAAGGAAGATGCTGCTAATAACTTTGCAAGGGGACATTACACAGGTCAGTCACTTCGTTAAAAAATTGGGTATGTTCTATCTGGTAGTGTCACTAATTTGGTGTCTATATGCTGCAGTTGGAAAAGAAATTGAAGAGCCGTGCCTTGACCGTATCAGGAAGTTAGCTGACAATTGCACTGGCTTGCAAGGATTCTTGGTTTTCAATGCTGTTGGTGGTGGCACTGGTTCTGGCTTGGGATCATTACTTTTGGAACGTTTGTCTGTAGATTATGGGAAGAAGTCAAAGCTTGGCTTCATCATTTATCCTTCTCCTCAGGTGTAGTAAAATGAAATCTGTTTGTGGTGGAGCATCAAACATTTGTTGACTTTACAACATGTTATGGCCTTTTATTCCAATCCTTCAGTATGAAGAAAATCTCTAGTGGAGAATATTCTAGTGACGAGAAATGTTACACCGTTTAACAATTTTTGTGACATTTTCTCTCGACATTTTCTCCCCTATTGAGTGAAATTCATGTGAGTTCTATTCCTCATTTAGTGGGGTCCTAATCCCAATTCCAAACTAGTGGGATGTACATAAATTTCAATCAATAAAAATGAATGTTTTAAGAAGAGTGTTCGAGAGTATGTGATTAGCACTTCTCTGTAGTAGTACATGATGGAAATTGCATATACATTGCAGTATTGTTAACTTACAAGATATGATGTTAAATTGCTAGAGATGCTTTCACATATGTTGCTCTACACACTTTAGAATATTCTTGGCTTCCTTAATTGTGCTTCTTATTAATTATCCACATTTCTATATTATTATACCAAATTGTCTGAGTGGAATGTCCTTACTGTAGTGTTGTTATTAACATGCAGGTATCTACTGCAGTTGTTGAACCATACAATACTGTTCTTTCCAATCACTCTCTTATTGAACACAGTGATGTAGTTGTGCTCTTGGACAATGAAGCAATATATGACATCTGTAGAAGATCACTAGAATTAGAAAGGCCAAATTACACCAACTTGAACCGCTTGATATCTCAAATCATCTCTTCTTTAACCACTTCCTTGAGATTTGATGGTGCAATCAATGTGGACATTTCCGAGTTCCAAACCAACCTCGTGCCATATCCGCGCATCCATTTCATGCTTTCTTCTTATGCCCCTGTGATATCTGCTGCAAAGGCCTACCATGAGCAGCTGTCAGTGCCTGAGATCACCAGAGCTGTGTTTGAGCCATCAAGCATGATGGTCAAGTGTGATCCAAGACATGGCAAGTACATGGCATGCTGCCTCATGTATCGTGGGGATGTTTTTCCAAAAGATGTAAACCTTGCTGTCTCAAATATCAAGACAAAAAGACAAGTTCAGTTTGTTGACTGGTAACTAACTACACTTCCTTGGAAGAACAACATCATACACTATATATATATATATATATATATATATATATATAACTTGGATTGCATGATCTTTTCCTGTTCTGTTTTTTCTGTTGTGGTCCTAACTATCTGATCATTAGTATGGACTTTCCATAGTCAGTTTTTCTAGTTCCTTCTATATTTGAGCCTTTTCTTTTGTTTTAAAGATTGAGATTATAGAAAATGGTTATCATTACCAGGAAAATAAGCCCTGAACTATCAAAATTAAACTTATTTGCATGACACTCCTGAGTGGTAAAAGCTGTTGTTTGATTATGATTTTGACCTGTTTATGTGAAATCTTGAAAGTTGTAACTGCTCTATTTTGATTATTGACTGAAAACATCTCAACAAAATTTAGGAAGAGTTGTCCCAATTTTGGGGCTCTTTTTTTCTTTAACGGTTCATGGGGTGCATTTTTATATGGGGCTCAATTAGGTCTATGGGTTGAATCAGACACTGTTAAAAGATTGATAGTAGAAAGACTGATAAATTTAAAGCTAGTGCAGTAAAACAAGTTATTCTTTAAGGTCTTGTCCAATATAATTATTAGGTGCTGCTCATTCATGAGATTGCTTGCAATCCTATTTTAAGGGAGACTAAGGAAATGTTTGGTGTAGCTTTTTTAACTTAAAAGACTATTTTAACTTTGAAGTTAAAAATGAGTTTTAAATTTAGTATAAATTATGCTGATACCCCTTGATGCTGAACAACATTACATTTGATATCTCCTTCTTTTCTTTTACCATAGACAAACTTTCCTCAATTAATATAACAGTTCACATCAACATAAGTAATGTAATTTCTTATGCAATTATATAAATTAAGGAAGGTCTAAGTAATGTGAAAAAGGTATATCAAGTGTAATTTAGTTAAATTTCAGAAGTTGTAATTTTCTCTAAAATTTAAAGCTATTTGGTAGTTTTATATTTGTTTTTAAGTTTAGAAGTTATTTTAAGTTAATTTCTTTGCTAGCGTGTTCTTAGATTTTGAAATAAAGAAAAAAAAAAAAGGTGTAGAAGTTAACAGCTATTAAATTAGCTTTTCAAAATCTCGTTCTTTAAAAACTTTCTTCTTTAAACATAAAAAATTGCATTGTTAAAATAAAAGTTGAATACCACCGAATGTATAGATCAATTGGCACAGATTGTTTTAGGTTAATCAGAGATCTCAAGTTTAAGTCCTATGCAGTTGTATTAAGTTGAATTGTTAAGATAAAAGTTTAATATCACCGAACTCGTAAATCAATTGACACGAGATTGTTAAAATTATTTTACATTGTGAATGTATATAGTTTATTTTCTCGTCAAAATAAACTCCAAATAAATTGGACTAAATGTTAGTACCTCAATCTTTGGACTTCTGTTTCTCTTTCCAAACATCTGAATAAACAGTTTTGATGACTAATTTCAGGTGCCCTACTGGTTTCAAGTGTGGTATCAACTATCAGGCTCCAACAGTGGTACCAGAAGGTGATCTTGCCAAGGTGCAAAGAGCAGTTTGTATGGTAAGCAACAACACAGCTGTGGCAGAGGTTTTCTCTCGCATTGACCACAAATTTGACCTCATGTTTGCCAAAAGGGCCTTTGTGCACTGGTATGTGAGTGAAGGAATGGAAGAAGGTGAATTCTCAGAAGCCAGAGAGGATCTCGCTGCCCTTGAAAAGGACTATGAAGAGGTTGCGGATGAAGGTGTAGATGAAGATGATGTTTAAAGTTACTAAAAAGTAATTAATCATTTAATCCCTCTTCACTAGGTAGTAGCTACCTACATCTCCCTAAGTTTTTATTATGTCTTGCCATGTAATGTTGTCCTTGTTCATTATTTTTATGCATGCATTTTTTTGTTGCATGGTGTGACATTGATCTTATGATTGTTTTAAATTAAAATGTTGAGAGAATTGTTTAATTCATGTACAATGGCAGTGTAATTGTCATGTCATTTTGAATAACATATTATTCATCCTCCAAGGAATCATATACCAGAACATCTAGTGAGTTATTTATTTTATATATGAGCCGAATCAGAGAAAACATATTCTGATATTCCTTGACCATTGCTATTTCACATTAGTGATCCACATCACATGACTGAATTTGATAGTAGTTCCTTAATCTAGTTAGCATGAATAGGGATGACAAAAAATCCTACACAGGTGGATAAACTTGCTAGAAATTAAAAATGGATACCCATGGGACAACATGAAAGATGATATCACAAAGGAGAGTGAGAAGTTACATGCATTTATCGTGTAACATTCAAGAATCGATCTGATTCACAAACCTCCAGGCCGATGGTTCATTTGGAAAATTGGTCGGTTCATATACCAGGTCGATAGCATGAATGATAGAATAATTGGTTCAAACCAGTTGTACCACATCCACCAATTCCTAGACCGACAAGTCGGTCCAAGCTGGTTTTTTATTTTCAGAAGTCCAAGTTGGTTTTTAAAACATTAGAAGGGGTGGTAATACTTTAAAGACTAAATTCATTGATTTGCTCTAATTTCTCTTTATGAGTGAAAATGAGGAGAAAGAGATAGGAAAAATGATTTATTTTCCATATTATACCCCTATTCTATTTCAACCTTATTTATGTATAAGGATAGCTTGATTTTTTGATTTAAACATTAAATTTTTCTATTAAAAGAGTCTATTTCAATTGGTTGAATAAGAATATGTGAATAGTTGTAAATTCTCTCATAATCATAATGTCTTTGATTCTTATAGATAAAAAAATATTAAATTTCTCTCTTGGTTATTTCTCTCAAATTAAACACTCATAAAATCTATTCTATTTCTTATTTATTTTCATTAACCCTATTTTTCTTTCCTATTTCCATCTATCATATTTCTTTCCCTTTTACTAAGTTGAACAATACTGTAAATTTCTTTTACTTTAATATTAATTTTTAACTAAATTAATTATATTCAAATTCAATTTTTCACTAAAACCTTCCTAATAAAAAAGATATAAAAAGGGAGCTTTTGGGTCAACAAGGCAGGTGAAATGGTGTCTTTGAACAATATGCAACATGTAAGCATATCTTTGGATGTAATAATAAGTGATAAAATTAAGCTCAGTTTTATAATTACTTAGAACATATATAATCTTCGCATAAAGATTTTTAGTGGGTCAATTCTATGATAGTTGATCAAAAACATAAAAAATAAAAACAAAATAATTTTTTAAAAACGTAATATAATAAAATAATTTTTTTGAAAATATAAAGGATTAAAATAACTTTTTTCGAATTTAATATACCAAAGTGAAAAAGAATTTAATGTTTATGTTATGTAATCATTCAAGTACATATCATTGTTTGAATTATTTTAAAATAGTTATTATAAAAATTAAAAAATTTATCATACATGATAAATTATAATTAGATGATTATTTAAAACTTTTATATTGTGAGTACATAATTCTTTTTTTCAATAAAAATATATTAAAACATAATAGATAAAAAGCAATAGTAAATAGTAATTATTGTTGTTGTAATACAAACAAACATAGCCTTGCGTGAAGCAAGGGAGTATAATTGTACTGTTGATGCATGTAAAGAAACATAAATAGAATAGTCAAATAGTCAATGGAATTTTGCCCCTGGGGTGCAAGATCCCAATTTTCGTGCTACACCTTGTTTCCAAAGTCTATATTTTTCAATGGTGTCTACTCGGAATTGGGAAAGACACAGAAAATAGACTGCATGATTTACTCTAATTAGATATTTTAAATATGAAATGTGAAGAAAAATAATCTTTAATTTATGTGTGTTTGGAAAGACTTCTAAGTTAATTTCTAATTTAAAAATTGGTTTGATCAAATTAAATATATTTGATTAAAAAAAAACTATTTATTGTAACGTTTTTATAACATTTTTCCAAATGCTATTTCATGTAACATTTATTTATTTTTATTAATATATTATATGTATGAAGTATTATTTTATTTTATTAATAATTAATCTTTAGTAAAATTTTCTTTTAACTACATCTTCATTCACATAGTTGAAATTAAAAAATTTACTTAAGAATCTAAGTCCGATTCTATTATATTACCCGTGTATTAATACCTAACATTTAAATTTATAAGACTTAACTCATCACCAAAAATAATTACAAGACTTTTTTTTTTTTTTACTTTTATCTTCACTCTCTTTTTACAATTCCTCCCTTACCCTTTTTAATTTCCAGAGCCTCTCTCTCTCTTTTTTAATCATATTTGATGTATTGTTTAGTGTTCTGTTTATTTATCTTTGAACAAATTATTTGATCTTTTTAAAAAAAAATCCAAGGAAAAGAGTACTCTACTCTTTGAACTTTATCCCTTTCATATATAAATACATTTTAATTTTAATTTTTTGTAATTGATCCCTTAAGTTTTATCTAATTTGTAAATAGACGCTATAAACTTTAATTTCATTTAATTTAATCTTTAATTTTATCGCTTTTACAAATGCAACCCTTGTGAACTTTAATTTCAATCTTGTTTTGCTTATTAACGGTTATCATCATTTCGGTCTCTTTTATTAGGGTTTCAAATATTAGTTCATCGTTGTGAGGGATTATTTAATTTCATTCTGATTGATCCTTAAGTTATTTTTCATAAATATTTTTTTTTTCAATTTAGAGTTAGATTATTCATCTTAAATGTCAATCGTTCATTAATCTTTTTTTGTTAATTTTTTCATATATTAAATAAAATAAATTTTTTGAAAAAATAAAATAAAAAACAATTAAAAACCTTTATTTAGTATTTTAATTCTAAATTTTATGTTTCAGTGTTTGAAAAAGTGATTTATATAAATAACATTAATAAATGATAAGGATGTAAATTAAATAAATGGTTGAGATCTCTTTTTATATTAGTAGTTTCATTCCAATTTAATATAAGTGACTATTTATAAAAGAAGTAAACTGGAAGAACTAACTGAGATGAAACTGAAATTAAGATTTATTTTTTTTGGAAATTTGAAATTAAACTTTTATGCGCAAGAGTATTTATTTGGAAGAAGAGTAAATTTTAAGGATCAAGTAGGATGGAACTAAAGTTTAAGAGTTTAGAGGTATTGTTTAGGAAAGTAAGTACTCTCTTCCCAAAACTAAAATAATAATAAAAAATTATTTTTTCAAATAAAAATATGAATAAAATTTAAAAAATTGTTATCCTAATTTTTAAGATATTTTTTAAAATTAATTGAAATATAAAAAGTGATAATTATTTCATTTATTTGAATATATATAACCAATTTCAAATTGAGGCCAAGTAATTAAATGTATTGTTTTATATTATTTTACACTTACTAACAAATTCAAAGTAATTTTATTTACTCATAAAAAAAGTAATTTTAATTGATTGAATTGGCTAGAATATCAATTTTCATCTTTCAATTTGTAGTTGTCTGCTATTTTTGCCAAATACATACATGAATGCTCTGACTTCTTACATAATAATGACTGAAAAAGGTTTCCACAAACAGCTAATGCAACTCACATCTTCCTGCTAGTATTTGGAAAGCAGTTAAACAGAAGTCTATTTCTTTCCTATTTCTAAACAGAAATAAACTAAAAGAAGAAGAGAAAACAATTACTGTAGACATATTGGAAGAAAGATTTGCTGGATCATACTTAGACCTTCAGGTTTAACACAAAAATGAGCACAAGGGTGGAAAATCCCAGATAGCTCCATTATTATTAGAGTCTTGAACAGTGACAGTGTCCATGTACACTTGCACACCATTAATTGCATAAAGTGAAGCTGATATTTGCCTTTCAACTTTCATCCTTTCAAAATCTGGAAGCTCCAAGCCAGCTATATCAGGCAGGTTTGCCACATCCATCACTTGGCTAAATGGAAAATGATCAAAAGAAGAAGGTTCAAATCCCCATGAAGGATTGTTCTGAGAACCTGACTCAGACCCTATGAAATTGCTCAAATCAGGCCTATAAGCATCATCATCATCAAATCGTTGTGTGTTTTGTGTTGTCTCACTAGAAAGTGAGTTCTCACATGAGTCACTATTATTGCTTGAATTAGTACTATTACTAGTACTAGCACTTGCAGTACTAGTGGTGCTGTTGACCCTTCTTTTATTCTCATTTTCCACACTTATTTTCTTTTGAAGACAATCTTGATCAATATACGGTTGGATACTAAACATGGACATGTCTTTCAACGAAGATTCGAATCTTAATTCGTCAGGTTGTGGAGGACAAGCTCCTTCAGCTAGAGCTTGTCGGTTGCTCTTGATCCTTGTGTCACATGTTTCCACATCTTGTTCTTGATGTTTGGTTTTGGTACCATTTCTGCTGTTGAGAAGATTCTGAATCCTCGAAGCGAGAGGGGAATCAAGGGACACAAGTGTGATGAAGTTGGTGCGAGTGTTGGATCCTCGAAGGAGGCATGCAGCTTCATCATAAGCCCTGGCTGCTTCCTCTGCTGTCTCATATGTGCCAAGCCACATTCTTATCTTTTGTGCTGTGTCTTTGATCTCAGCAACCCATTTCCCTGATGCTCTTTGCCTCACCCCAACATACTTGCTTTTGCTTTTGTTGTTGTTTCTCCCTTTGAATACTTTGCCTCCTTTTGATGTGTTTGCTCTCAAGTGCTGCTTTGGATGCTGGAATTGAATTTCCATCACAAAGTAGCAGAAAAACTTCCTTAGCTCTCACAACTCACAAAGATTTGGTTTGGTTTGGTTCCTCAATTTTCATGTTGTTCTTGCAAGTTTGTGATGAGATCATAATATATGGAAGAAAAAAGTTGCTAAGTTATTTAGCAAGTGGGCTTAGTATATTACAAGAGTAGTTCTTTTATTGTTGGTTAGTTTTTAAAATGTATAAAATTATTATATGATGAAGACAAGTTAGCAGTCATATTCAATTTCTCCTGACTTTGTTCGGAATGACCGCTATACCTGTCTTGTTTGTTGGCATTGCATAACTGACACAACCAAGTTATTATTTATTTTAGATGCAGACATCAAAACATAATCAATTTCATGTATTTTGCTCCTTATCAATATTTTAGATTTTAGTTTGGTTTATTGAGATAAAAAAATCCACTTTGATCTCTTTGTTGGATCAAATTGGTTCATCCGTTATTTTCTCTTTTGACCTTGTCAATTTTGAGTGACGTGATATTTTTTATAGTTTATCATGTATTATCAAGTTAATTGAATTAGTGTGATAGAAGAATTAATTTGGCTAGACACAAAAATTTTAAGTGATTAAAGTGGCATCTTCTAAATTGTAGATAAGGGATCAAAATTCCGTTGTCGATAAATTGGGTTAGATTTAATTAATCAATTTTATATTCCCTCTTATTTGTACATATCTTTTACCTTCTCTCAATATATCTTCATGTTACTATTATTTATCACATTTTTCATTTTTCTTCTTCTTTCATCTTTCTCTTTCATTTCATATATATATATTTATATATGGTTAACAAAAAAATGACTTTTTGTCAATGCCAAATTTGACAAGGGTGTTGAGGCCACGATAAGGAAGCCAGAACAGAATCACCAAACCATCTACACAAAAGCAAGTGAGGAAATATAAAACAAGAAGCTAGTTTTATCCCCTCATCCCATCTTTATGCCTTGGTCAATGGCAAGCTAGTTTTTGTCCCCTCTTCCTATCTTTTTGCCAAGGTCAAGCACTTGAAAAGATAGTGGTGATGGCGTGAATGTCCTCCATGTGGAGCCTCCCTAATGATCCTTGAGATGCATCCATAAACAAATACTCAAAAGGCCATGCTTAGCACTAATTAAGGTGGACCAAGTCATTGTTCACCATCTATATCACTATACACTTAAATACTATATTATATTCTATTGTATTTATATAATTCATGTTTAATTTTTTTTATATGTAAAATTTTTTTGGATCAGTAACAATTATACGTCATGAATAAAACTAGTTTTTGATAAGTGAATTGAGAAACATACGGGATCTCTAGGTGATCTCTGATTTAAAATCAAAATATTATAGAACTCAATTATCGTTTTTTTTTCCCAGAAAAACGTAATTATGTTTTTAGTAATTTGAGACTTGAGATAAATCTGTTTGTTATCTACAAAATTAAAAAAAAAAAGTTATTCTAATCTCTATAATTATAAAAATCGTTTAATCTCTAGAAGTCGACAACGTTAATGAAAATGGTGACATGAAGTTTGAAAGCATATATAATGACAAATGTTGAGAACGCTTCTACTTTCATTAACTTTCTTTGCATCTAGCCACTAAAATATGAATTTTCAAAAATTGTAGAAACTAAAAACACATTTCATTGGTATGTAAAATTTATATATCAATTTTACAATACTTTTTGTAATATCGTCTGTTCCCCTCTCTCTACCACATTAATCATATTATTATAAAGTTCTCTTTGATTTCTCTTCCTATCTCACTTTATTATACAATTTTTTATTTGGTATTATACAATTTATTGCATAAAGAAATAGTGTATACAAATATAATTTTTTATAAGATATTTATGCCCATGCCGTGTGAACTGTGTTTATTGTAAGTTGTCCTCACGTCACTGACTAACCCCTCTGTTCTCCACCTATATATTCATATGTTCACCATTTTCAACTAATCCAACAATGTTTGTGATATACAAGACATTGTCGTTGTCTTATTTGTTAATTAAGAAAGATAATAAAGCCAACCTATTTTTTTTTTCCATTTGAGTTAATCGACAGAGTTTTTGTTTTAGTTTTTTAATATATATATTTTCTAATGATGAAATCAAGTTTGATAAGTAATTGCGCACCACCAAAGTGTTCACGTTGAATCCCATGTTGGACGCGAAATGAAAATATAATGAAAGGACACAAGCATTACTATGTTAAACAAGTTGGGTATCTAACATGGAAACAATGCTATTTTAATCTACCTTAATCTATAAGAAAAACATTGATTATAAAAAAATGGAAACAATGTCATCTTAATCTATCCAAAATTCAAAATTATGTACATAAAACAGATATAAGATTAGTTAGATGATTAAGAAGGAGTTAAATGGGTGAAGGGAGAAAGGAGAAGATATTGGTGGTGGGTTCAAATCCTCCAACTAACCTTCTAATAAATTTACAACTAATATTGACCGATAAAAAATTATGTATATATATAAAGAGAGAGAGACAGAGAAAATAGTAGCAACTGTGTCACTGTTTATATGAAACTACCATAATAATTAACTAATCATGCTAACAGTAATTGCTAGATTAACATGGTTTGAAAATTCAAGGTTGGAATTATAAAGCATATTGGCTATAGATTAAGCTGATGAATTTTAGAAGAAAGGTTTTAAACCTTATCATACAATAATGGATGATATATATAACATGTTCTTCGCACACCATTCTATGAATGTCATTGAATATGTGTGTATATGACACCAAAGTTCAACATAATTGATAGTTTAAGTATGTTTACATCGATTCACTGGTTGTTTGATAACTGCATTATATGCTTACCTTTTAGGTACACATAATTGCAATTATCTCAATTATTTCTTATTTAAAACTTTGATTACATCTCTTTTAGTTTAGAATTTATTTTCTTAGGAATTTTGTTAGTTTGTTTAAATTAGGAATTATTTCTTATGCTTTTAAACTTTTTGAATGTAGGAATTGAAGCTTAGTTTTGGAGCATTGTTGGAGTCAAAAAGTCAAGTTGGAGAAGCAAATTCGTCCAGCGAAAAAGAGGGTTTTTGCCCAGCAAAATCAAGTTAGAAAGCACCATGCTCTAAGAGGAGAATTCGTCCAACGAAAGTAAGTGCTCATTGGGCTAAAAAGAGTCACTAGCACTACATTTTGGAAGACCACGTTCGCCGGTTTTTTACCATTACGGGGGCAAAAAAAAATTTAATATTAAGTGGGGGTAGTTTTTAAAAAACTTTCCGTTACGTGTTACAAATTCAGACTCATGAGTCGTGTGCCAACTGACATGATTCTTTTTTTTTTTTTTTTTACAATTTTTTTTATTTGTACTCAGAAGTAAAAAGTAAAGTCATAACTGATTTCTGAGTGCAAATTAAAAAAAAAAAATCGTAGGTGACACGATTTATCCCCAAATTGTAATTAAAAAAAAATTACGCCCTAATGGTGAAAAAACCCACGTTCACCAATTAAAAAAGAGTCAAAGAATAGTTATTTTTAAGAAGTGAACACACCCAATGTATCCATCATGTGTGCCCAGCGAGAGTGCTCCAGTGGTTCATTAACCAAGAAGCTAAGCTTTTTCTTGTTGGGGTTTGATCTAATTGACCCAAACTCATGTTTACATTGTTTTTAATGGAAGTTTTTATTCTTGTTATATGCTTTGTTCTATTCTTAATGCTTACTTTGGCTTTATCTTCTTTAGCTTGATTTTATGATTTGAAATAGATGGGGAAATGTTTTTAAACTTGGAAACGAAAAATAGCATCTGATGAATCTTGTTGCTAGGAATAAAGCAAAACCTATTAGTCATCCTTTGATGATAACATTGATTACTGGATTTTGTATGCATTATGAAGTGGTTAGTGAATTCAAACTCAATTGTCTTCGAAACTTATTTTCTGCACTTAACTTATTTTAGGAAATTTCCAAAACAGTTTATTTTTTAATCTAATCTTTCTATCAAGCTTTACTTCTTAGTGCTTTGTTCCAACTCTAAATCCATTTATTTTTCTTATTTTACTACTTATTCATTGTTCTAGTAAGTTATCTTTATTCATTGTAATCTCTGCGGCTCTAAGCCCATTTTGTTCCTTATAAAAATTCTATTTTTTTACCTTGCGTTTTACCTACTGAAAATGTTGACATTTGTTTGTGGTAAACCAAATATCTTTGACTCAACGTAAATTAATGTATTAACAGAGATATTACTATCACAACCAGCAACATCAATGAAGGTGGGTTGATTTCACTGTAGCCAACAAGATTATGGTGATTGACCTTGTGTCCACCGACGGCTTGGTAGTTGGTAAGAAGGGAAGGCTTTGTCGCAAACACAATGAGGCTTATAAAGTGACAATGAATATGAAGTTGAATAATTCTATAAAAAAAAAAAAAAAAAACTCTTATTTTCGTCATTACTAATGTGATTATCAGGTAACAAGCTAGTGAAGACACTATTTGACATGTAATGCACCACATCAGAAATGTTAATGGACATTCAATTTTATACTGGTCTAACTGATGAAGGTACGTTATGTAATTTCTTTCAATTTAAGGACTAAAGCAGTGAAGACACTACTTGACACTTAACGTACCACATCAGAAATGTTAAGGGGACTTGTTAATGGACATCCAATCTTGACAGACGAAATACAATTTTTAGGTACTTTTTGTAATTTCTTTATAGATTCAAGGACTAAAGTATCATGGTGTTACATTTTAAGGAACCAAATTGATAGTTGATATATTATGAGGGAACTGAACAAATTTTTGATTTTGTTTTATTCCTCCCAATCCGAGAAAAGAAAGACGAAGATAAACAATAAAATAGAATGAAATAAATTCCATTAATTTTCAATATATTTCATCCTTGTTTTATCAATGAGTACATTATATTTCATTCCTGTTCATTTCATTTTCTTCCACCAATCTAAACAGTCTCAATCAATGACTTAAGAGAAGTGGAAGTTCAATGTTCACCAGGCTCCCAAAATAAATGAATAAAAGCTCACTATCACCAATAATTTGAAGTCAAAAGAAACTTCCTGTGTCTTTTTATCTAATTTTCATTTAAGGTTATAACAAATAGATTAAAAAATAATTAATTTTCTCATTTTCATTAAAACTAATTGTAGTTTCTTAATATGCCTTTATTTCTCTAATTTATTAAAACTAAATGAGAAGACAATAAATGTCATCTTAAATTTTTAAAATGACAGATAAATAAAAGTAATTTGTTTTCTTTCAGAAGTGTTGGAGATAGTAATCAATACATTTTCTTTTATGTAACAATAGTATATAAATCAATTCAATATTTGTTTGTCCAATGTTTCTTTCAGGTGCAAATAACACGGAAAGAATGTTCTTAAAACATGCGAAAATAAAAGAATGGATCGGGAAAAAGAATCACAAGGTATAAGTGATAGGATACTATGCACCCTTTTTGGTAACCCATGGTTTGATGACAGCAACAACAATGATTATAACAACGATGAGAAGTATCATGATTGCAATGCACATCCATTTTCTAGAGTTCTTCTGTAGTTTCTTTGCCTTCTGGAGGGCATTGTTGCCTTGCTGCACGTGATCCACAGCACTTGAAACCTGATGCAAGAGCAGAAACCAACTTCGATCAACGCATAAATAATATAGTGCATAAATATATAAAAATTAAACAACAAGAAAATAATCAGCTAACTCTTATTTTCATGTATTTTAAAAGTATATATTGAGTTAATCTTGATGTACCTTAAGGTAAGAGTTTGTTTTTTATCGACAAATGTTAATTGTTAGTTCTTTTGTTAGCAAGGAGGGATCAAACCTGCGACCTTTTCCTCCTTTCCTTCTTTCTTAATCACCCAACTAATCTTAGTAAGAGTGAGTGTGACACTGATATAAACTAATCCTTTTATATGTATAGGGGGCATATCCAGTGAGAGGTGACATGAGTTAATCTTGGTCATATAACCATACATGGATAGTGAAGATTGTTTTAATTAGTTTTAATCTTAACTATAGATCTATTTGAATATACAGTCAAAATTTGCTCATTTCATGCTCTCGTCTTTCACTTGACACCCTACATGTGTGTGTGTGTGGTCTTATAAGCAATAAGATCAAAATACCTGGGTTTCTATGTTGTCAAGCATGTCTCCTTGCGCGTCCACCAACACTGCAATATCCAGAAATATCTGCCAAGACATAAAGCGATTAGCATCCAAACTAGATATCTATCTCTACCTTCACATATCTAGCAGGTGAGCGGGTGTGTGCATTATGTGCATATTTGTGCCAGCATAACATCTAATCACACTTTCGAAAATTAATTACTCTTTTCTTATGGCACTCTAATAATGACTTGCAAAAACAATTTTTAGCTTCCCACAGGTGTAGTGCTGTTATATATTTTATGGTTCCTATCTCCCTCTGTGGATCACTTGTGCAAGATGTACATAAAAATAAGACGACCAAGATTGTGTGTGAACTAGGAAGGAAGATGGAGGTAATATAAATATCCTAAACAGCAAAACAGTAGCAGGAAATTCCTTCAGAAATGAAGTGATACCATTAGTTTTTATAGTGTGATATGACTAAATCCATCATCATATGATATAAATAAAGTACAAAATATTTTCCAGTTCAAAATAATCTCAATCCATTACCTTCCTCCCCCTCCTTTTGTTCTAGTGATATAATGGTTCTATAGCATAGGCCCCTACTATACATAAAGTTGTACTTATCAGGACAGAATGTAAAAAGAAAAAGGTAAAGCTCCACAAATAATTATTTTATGCACTATTTTCCGTATGTTTGTGTCATCATCTACTCAGGATATTAAGTTTCCTAATTTGTGGAGCTACATTATCACAGTCAAATTAATTGAGCAAACTGATTAAATACCTGTTGTAAATCAAGAAGCTTTCTCTCAACATCTCTAACTGCTTCATGTCGCTCTTGTATTTCAGCCAAGGTGTCCATTATCTACAAAGATAACTCAATCTATGACTGTACAATGACAAGGTAGGTTTCCTAATTGTTGGTACCGAGCAATCACACAACAATCAAAAAAACAGAAAGAGAGAAAGGGAAGAAAAATAACACAATGTTTACCCTGGTTCACCCAATGTGGACTACGTCCAACTATTCTCTATATTCTCATGTAATTTTCCTATTTTCCAAGGAAGATCAATGTTCCTTTCCCCTCCCCAGCCCCAAAACCACAAATTATTGGGGGCGGGGGGGGATATTGAATTATTGACAATGTAGGAATGGTCGGTTTAGATGAGTGAATGATATTCATGTTGATATTGGATAATATAAAAAGTTGAATATGCATTTGAGGAGGAATTGAAGGAGAAAGCAAGAGGAAGATATGAACCTGGCCTCGTCCTTGTTCCTGAATAGCCTTCTGGAAAATTTGTTCACTATCTCCAGTTTCAATTAATCTGTCAATTGTCTGTACATAGTTATATGATTAGAAGACAAACTTCTAAAAGACATTTCCGTCAGCTCTGCATCAGCTGATGAATAATAGTTAAGAAAAGAAAGAATACCTCCTCATCAGCTCTTGTGCCCGTAACTGAAAATCATGAAAAACAGAGAATAAAAACAAATTAACTCCATTTGAATGAAAATTAATGGTATAAAATAGAATACAACCACTAATGAGTAAACAACTTATACCTGTAAAAACACGTCTCTCAACCACCTCGCGATACTCTTGATGGATGGCCTCTCTCAAGGTCTGCAAAGATTTTCAAAAATGGACTCGGGTTAGGTGAATTGAAAGAACAGGAGAATAAAAAAAAATATCTAAAAAAAATGAGACAAACCCACCTGAAATTCAGCCATTTTATCTTTCAGTTTCTTTTTTAAAGAACTGCAAAATTAACACAAGGTACAGATGAGATAGGTCCAATAAAACATTAAACCAAAAACAATGATTCAGAAGACCAACAGTGTAATCCTAGTTGGAAAAATCCCCAGGTTTACTCATTATGATTCAGCATAGGTTTATTCATATAAGTGGAAAGCTACGAAATACGTGGAAAAATTATCATGTACTCACTAATTGTATGTAAGATAAGTTAGACCACTAGCCCACCACAAAAATTGACATAACTTTTATTGTAATAATATTTAAGGATTAAAGAAGTTACATTGACTTTTGGCATTTAGATTGAGATGACAGCACCTTCCTTTACTCTTCATTTATCCTTTTTAAGCATTCCTTAGTTTCCAGATATATATAATATATAATCATATTACGAAAGTTGATTGAATATCATCCAAGATGCCAAGGACAAAATAATATTTTAGACTCCAAAAGGACTAGAAATTTAGTTGCCTAAGAAGAGGAAAATTCATGCTGGAGACTCTCTTACAGACTTGTATTTATCAAGTAAATTTTTAAGTATCTAAATGGTTATACATTTGAATTTTTGTACTGCAAGAGAATTTGAGACATGAATAGTTGTAAAGTTATGAAAGCAGAGAGAGAACTACATATACTAAACTACAAATGCAATGAGAAACTCAATTTCTAAAGCTTGTCTAAGTTACAAGACAATTATAATGAAATAAAAAGCTGGATTATCACTGACATGGTTGTTGCTGTTCTTGACCGGTCAACACCTGATCCTTTTCCACACCCAGGCTTCTGCCTGTTTGCCAAATTCTACAATACAGAATGGAATGAGTCAATTTACACCAAGAATCTATGGGTTGAATAAAACACCTAAAGGCATTCAGTAAAGTCACCTCTTTGTCCAGTTCTTCAATTTTGGTCTTTAAGTAATATGCAGTTTTCTTAACTTCATCAACATCTTTCTCCATTCTCTGCTTTATAGCTGCAAATAATCATAGGATCAAGCTAAAGCAATTAGTTTAACACTTGTGAACTTCATTCACATCCGCAGAACAACTACCTTCAAATCTGTCCTTTTATCAGAAAAGCAATTTAACGTCTAGAAGCAGTCCTACGGCAAATTCTTCTTCATATCAATATCAAAATTTCAAACTATAAATAATAATTGCTTGCAAACTATTACTCTATTATTTAATTTTATTTTACAATGCAAAATTTCATTAACGCCTGCAATATATATTCCTCTAAAAGTTCAATGAGTCAAAAAAGGAGTAGTAATTTCCACATTGTGTGTCTCTCACTATAATTTTTTGAAAAAAAATTAAATGAAAAAGGAGAGATGCATGACTAAATATTTTTTATTTTATTATTTTATTTATGGTGATTAAAAAATTAAAATAAAAAGGAAAACGGAACATGCATAAGATTGTTTCAAAAAATAATAAAATAAGATTATACTAACCCTTCATGGAAGGAGCTTTGGTCACAGCTTTGGATTCCTCATGGGCATCCTGCATACAAGGTTTGCATTAAAATGGTGAGGACAAATTTCAAGTAATCTTTAATTCATACTTCATAGTATAAACCAACAAGGAAGCACATCTTTCATAATTTGTATAAGCCAACGATAGTAGTCAAGTTTGTAAAGACAGATTACCTGGAGCTTTTTCAGAAGCTTATCCAGCTTAGCATATTGTTTATCAAGCTCTTGAACCTATTAAAAAAAGCCATAGGATCATTCAATCAGATGAGCAACATGATTCAACATGAATGTTGAGGCTACCCTAAGCTAAGGAATGGAATGAAATAATGAAAGATGAATATATATAGAATATAGATAACCACCTTCTTGAAGAAACTATCCAAGCCCAGGTCTCCTGAATTCCTTGAATATTCTCCTAACTCAACGTCACCACCTCCGTGACCTTGGCCACGTGGAATTTCAAATGATTCCTGAGTAAAGAAAAATAGATCATCAAATTAATATTATATGGTTCAACCTTAACACTGATGATGCTATCTGCATGGCCTCGGAAAACTAGCCACAAAAAGTTATTGATATCCTAGCAAACAGTAAATAGACAAAATAGCACAATATTCTACATACAACAAAAGCCCATACCGATCTTAGATGCATGTAAAACCCAAGTCGTAACAAACAGAACAAATAATCATTTTCAAAATTTTGGATATGGTCTCACTACAAAGACTTTTTAATTATTAAGTACTACACTACTGTTAAGACCTATGAAGTGACACTGTGACAGGTTATTCTAATTTCTAGGACCTAACAAAAGATGGATATATACTTGAATTTTCATTAGTGCACAGGTATTCTGTTTTTGTGACCCAGTAACAGTCAATTGAAGGATTGAATTTACAGCCCAATTCGTTGTACAAATCAAAGTTAAAGGTCTAACTGCATTCAATACATATTGCAAATAAAGAATTCCATAATACAGCTTCTATAAAAATCTCATAAACTTTGTAAATATTAAAATAGGACTTCCTTAGCTTTGGCATGAAACATTAGGGGATAGGCATGCTTACTTGACAATTGAATATGTCAACAAGACTGCAACCACAGACTTTAAACACATCCACAACTTTATTCATGCATAGGATAAATTTATTTTCTTATTGAGAAAATTGTTGTGTAACAAAAAGAATACAACTCCTAAGTAGTGCCAGTGAATGGAGCCTTTGTGAGCACTAAGCAGGTAAGCCAGAATGTTCATTGATACCAAACTGAGTACTCCAGGCCAATAATTGCATTATCCCAAAGAACAGAGCTTTTATAAGCAACATGTAACTAATGCTATCCAAATGCAAGAGTGTTAGATTTCTCCTAATTTATTTAGTGGATTAGCATTGTTTAATTAATTATCAGAATTCTGTTGAATTATTAAATGATATTCATTATGGAAAATGGGGCTTTTGTGAGCAGCATGTGTACGTGTATGGGTGTGTGCCTCAGTAGTAATCAACATTCAACAGCACTTCAACTTATAGCTAAAAGAAAGTGAAGTGTACCGTCAGTTCATAGTATATTAGAATGACAAAAATCAGAGAACATTTTATACACATCATGGAGATTCTAAGAAGTTCACTGTTATATAATCTGGAAGGAATAATTTTAAAAATAAAAAAGTACAAAAATATACTCAACGTAAATAAAAATAGGATTCTGGGAAGTGGAAATGCTGATTTTACAAGAATAATTTTAATTTGATCGCAGCTCTATAAGCTTATAGCCTTCATAGCCCACTTTCACGATCTGATTAGTCACTAAGTTTTCTTCATTGGCGAGAAGAGGCCACTGAAGAATATATTAAATGATACATAATGTATCCATTATTTATTTATTTAATTAATTAACTCAAACATTGTTGACCATTGAAAATTAAACACAAGTAGAAGCTTCAGTCTAGATTAATTTAATTGTCACTATCCATGGCAACCTCTTTGATCATTTTTTTCCCTTTTTAAGAGGAAACAGATCGAGACACTGACGAATACAAATCACAAAAGCGTGAAGAAAATTCACAAAAACGCTAAAATTTCATAAGTTCTCAACCCACATTCCCCAAACCCCACAAGTTTCCTTCATTTTCTCAGCAAACAAGCAGAAAAAACAAAAGGCAAATCAGGAGGATTGCACATTATGCACAAAGTTAGATCTGAGGAAAAAAAAACCCAAATGCATGAAAAAAATAAGAAGAAGAAAACAAATTGAATCAACAATGATGAAATTAAAAAAAAAATTAAAAAAAAAAGTAGAAAGAGAAGGTGGAGAATTGAAGGCTACCGTTAGAAGATCGTTCATTGTGGGAGAAAGACGAGAGAGATTGAAAGGGCAAAAAGGGAATGTGAGGAAATTGGGATTGATTGAGATTTAAGTATTTAAAAGCTGGTGAGGACCTGGTTAAGAAGAAACCAGGCCACGGAGTTGCATTCTCCACGGAGAAGAAGAGAAATGAAGAAGACGTGTTTTCAAACTTTTGTTTTTTAGTTTCGTTTATTTGTTATTTATTTATTTATTTATTTATTTTTATTTCTTTGTTTGGTTGTATTCTGATCTAAGAATGGAAAGTTTGTAAATGGAACCCACCGACCTAGACAGGTAGGTAACAGCTTTTTTTGAAGGGTTTACTTTTGGATGATTTGGAAATTAATTATTAAAAAATTAATAAAACAAAAGTTATTATTAGTTTGGATGATTTTTTTACAAATTTTTACAATCTCAATCTATCATAAATAAATAAATCTTAATATTATTTTTAAGATAACTATTATAAAAAATAAAAAACTTATTATCATAGTTTGTAATTAAAAAGAGTGTAAGTACATAACCTAATTCGTCTTTTATTATATAACTTATTGTTTTATTTATTCTCAGTATTTTATATTATCAATTAGTTAAAATCATCATCATCAAAGATAGATAATTAGATCACATTCTTTAATTCACTAAAAAATATCATATTCCTTAATTTACCACAAAAAATATCATGTTCCTTATAGATTA
>PYAF01004762.1:630843-690686 GCA_007407185.1 Glycine tomentella
GTTTTACAAATGATTTTTAAATAAAAATTTATTTTTTGTTATATTTTACCATAAAATATGTGGATTAATTGACATTGGATTTTTATAACTTAACTAAAGGTCTTAGATTTAAATTTTGAATATATAATTTAAATCAAAAAAATTGTTATGTTATGATTGTAATTATGTTTTATAAAAAAATGAATGAGATTTTAATTTCATTTCTATCGAACTTTTGATCAATATTATTTAAATTTAAATTTTTCACATATTAACTAAAAGCTGGTAACTACTATATAGACATTCAATGGCCAAATGGTAAAAAATAGAATATTGAAGTTACTATCCATGCGGATATAAATATAAAGATTTTTTAAATATATATTAAAATAGATCCATATCTTATTTATTATCATCCCTAATTATTAGTATTAACAAAGTTTTAAAAAAATGATCTACAATCATTTCCATTCGTTTTGACCATATTCTACTGAGGTTCTGTTTGACAATAATTTTTTTATAGGAACTTATAAAACAATAAAATAATATATTTTTTTTAATAAATTTAAATTAACTTATCCATATATATATATATATATAATTTATACATAAGTTAAAATTATTTTTTGCATAAAAAATTAAAAATAATAAAAATTTTCTTATTTTTAAAAATAACATTTTTTCTGTTATACTCGAACGTAAATAAATAAATGTTTCTTATTACACTCTTTTTGTTTGCTTTGAATTTTTTTAAAGAAATAAACTTCTTATAAACTACTTTTTTATTGGCATCTAAAAGGTTATAAAATTAATTAGAAAAAAAATTATATAGTAGTAAAGTAAAATAATTTTAGTATTTTACAGTTCATTCAATTTTAAACAATTATGAATCATAAGTTAATTAATCTTTATAAAATTATTTTAAAAATTATGATATAAGATAATTTGTAATTGAATAATATTAAAAATTATTATATATAATCAATATATCGTTATTAAATCCTTTAAACTCTATTAATTACTTTATATTTATTGAATAATCGACAATAATAGTTCCGTTAATTACAACATCAAATCAATACTTAAACCAAAGTGTAACAAAAATAATTTACTTTAAGAAAGAAACAGAGTGTGGTATTGTGGTAACAGCTGTCAGCTAAGAAGATGCAAGAGAAATTTTAGGGGAACTAATAACTATCACTATAATTTGACATTCCAAGGCTTATAGCTGTCTCTTTCAGGGCTGTGGGGGGCAAATCAATCACTTAATCTTGAAGAAATGGAGATTTTCTTAATTGAAGAAATTGGATGCTGAAGGGGGAATATTCCGGACATAATTCTTGGTTTGATTATTTGTTTTTTAGGTTTTTTTCAACCTTATGTTTGTATCGTTAGCCTAAAAAAGAAAGAAAAAAGAAAATAAAATTTTTATGTTTGTATCGTTTACAATTAAGGATGATAGTGGATAGAGTCTGAATAGTATATTATAGAGAAGAAGATTATATATCTTAATAAATAGATCTAATTAATTTTTTTTTCTTTTTAAGTCAGGAAAAATAAAGAGTAAAGTTAAGTTGATCTCACTGGAATTCAGACTAAAACTCGGGACTTTTTTCAGATTTCAAAGAAATTAAATGAATTCCATACTAATAAAATAAAGAGTTAATAATACAGTTTCATTTCTATTAATAATATAGTGAAATTAAAAATCTAAATGGAATAGATAGGGTGGGGGCAATATTATTATACAAAATACTTGAACAAACAAAAATACTTTGTTGCAATTCAAAAAAAAAAATACAATTTGAGACCATTGTATTGTTTTTTACTATATTAATATTAATCGGAACGAAAACTTTCATAATTTGATTTTAAATTATTAATTTCTATTTTTTTTCTTTCCTTTCTTTTTCTTAGATTCTAATCCAAAAATAAAAGAATTAAGTGAATTAAAAACCAAAGGAAATTCATCGCCAAGGGTAAAGATATCCGAAGCTAATTCAGGAAGAAATCAACTAATCATTGATAAAAAGAAGGAAAAAAAAAAAAAGTAGGAAAAAAGTTGTACTGTAGGTACAGAAAGGAGTATTTTTTTTCTCCCCAATATAACACTCTAGTACAGTGTCAGTCTTAGTTAAAACAACAATAAAAGGAAGACTGAAATTTCAAAGGAAAACAACTAAAAAGAAATCTGAAATTTGAGAAGCTAATCCAGGGATTGCAAATTTTAAAATGTTTAGATTGTCCAATTTGATTCCGGGTAAAGGAACGGAGCATGTCCAAGCTGGTTAAAATGGTCTTGCAGCCTCTTCCAACATCTTCTTTACTCTGGTCAACTTCTCAATTTCCCCAAGAGCCTGAAATTAGTTAAGAATAACAATTGATAAGAATAATGCTACACAGCCAGATGAAAAAAAAAAAAATTACAGTCAAAATTTGTCAAGATTTATTAACAGTTGGATAAGTCAAAATGGTTAGGAACTAGGAACCAATCAACCATCCAAAGTCAAAAACAATGCTTTACTCATTATATAAAAAATTAAGCTCATCTAATACTTCCTAACAAGAAACAGTTATTATGGCATGCTTCAAATTGCTTGCATAAAAATTACAACCTCCAAAGCCATGTCTTCTCTTGTAATTTCGTCTAAGTTATCACAATCCAACCGAGATGCTACTTCTACAAAAAGAAAGAAGCGGACTTGAGACAAACATTTTAAACCATCCCAACCTCCTCTTGCTTAACAAAAACTGTAAACAAAAAAACCAGGGAGGGTTGTGTACTTTGAACTGAAATAATAGCATCTGCTGTAGCATATCCAACTCTGTATCTATCGTACAGAGCACCTAGTTCATCCTGTACCTAACATCATTTATCAGAGACATTAACAATTAGGAATTTAAATTTCCTGAAAGAAGTTTGTAAACTTGTGCCACTACACTTTTCACAGCAGGGAATAAACCTCTGGGTATGATCCTGAAATAGATATTTCAGATGGAGCAAATTGACTCTGGTCTTCAATTACATCTCTGGCTACAAAATCTAGAGGCACATCAATCCACAATGAAATCCCATGTCTCAGAAGTGCCCTATGTCAATTTAAGAGCAAGTCAAGATAATACTGAGGTTAAAATAGAGTTTGGAATACTATTTAAGCTGCAGTTAGTTTTTTTTCACTCATTCACACAGTTAACAAATCAAAACTGTAGGATGAAAATCGAGTGGATCAAATCTCAAATGCGTGATTTAAGTCTGATTTACCAAGATAAAATGAGTGGTTCAATCTTCACCCAACAATTCTGATTTACTAACCGTGAATGTATGAAAAAACTGACTACATTAAATCCAGATGGAGAGCTCTTGGCAAGCATTTATAAATCCATACAGATTAGTTGAGCTTGTAACAGCACCATTTCCAGCACAAACCACTAGTCGACCCATGGACGATAATTGCTTCAGCACTTCAGTCTGCAGCATTTGACATGTAAAACATAAGTATTTGATATTCTAATTCAACAGTTAAGTGATGGAAATGAGCATATTTATCCATAAAATTCATTTAGAAATGGAAGATGTCAGCCAAGGTAGTTAAAAGAAATTAGTATACTATGGTCACACCGCTAGGCGTGAGCCTCACGCCCTAAAAAGTCACACTTTTTTAATGCACAGGTGACCCGCCAATAGGAACTCATACAACAATTAAGCATGCATCCAAAGTAACATTCAGTAAGTCTAATGCAATCAAGGTTTAATATGTTTGTTAGCTCCTGCAAATATAGCAAATGCTTGTTTTAGTATTGGTAAAAAAAAATTGTTATTTTGATCTTTATATTTTTTTTTTATTAAAAAAATAGTGCATCTGATGCGACACATCATGTATCTAGATATGTCGCATAGCATGTCATTTCAGAAAAGTTGCTAAAATAGCATTTTTGTCATCGTTAAATGACAACACAGACCATTTTGAAAGAAATTAAATCTATGATAACCAAACTAAAACCATTGAAAATTTTTATAGGGACTAAAACCAAAATTCACCATATGTTAATGGACACTAAAAACTGCAATCAATCACCTCAGACTCATAGAAGCCTTTTTCATCACTCTCTCTGAATGATTTTGCAGCCAGTGCTCCACCTACAGCTTCTTCCACCAAACTATCACTGTACAGAGTACATAGCCATCAAGTAAAACTCCCTTTTTCTATCAGAGAAAAACAAACAATGTAAATACATACCTGTCGAAATAATAATACCGCAATGCATCAGCCAGCAGCTTCCCCAGACTAGTTTTAAGAGAGCTCTTCAAACCTTAAATCAAATAAACACAATTTAATTTAGTAAACTAAAAAGAAAGAAAGAAAAAAAAACAAAATTTGATCGTGTCACAATAAGCCACAACAAACATCCAAACCCATTAATCGAAAAGGTAGCTGGTGTTCTTTCTTACCAACCAGAAATATGGAGGTTCCTTTGAGCTCAGAAGACACCTCTGCTGCTTTCTTCTGAACAAAGACTAAACAAACAGTTAAAACAATCTTCTATTCTATTCTATTCCGTGCGTGCTTAGATGATTGTTTGTTGCCAAAACTAAATTTGATTAACATTGATTTTGAATTGATGTGACTTTCTTTTGAATGTTTTTATTATAAAAGCAAGTTATGAGTAAAATTTAGGAGGCATTTGGTAGGGGAAAAGTTTTTTATTCCCGGAAATCATAATTTAGAAATCATGTTTCCTAGGAATAAATAAAATTTGTTTGGTTGGCCATTGAAAATCTTTAGACAAATTTCCTAAAAATCAAAGAGTTCCACATATTTTATTAATTATTTTAATTATTTATTACATTATATAATTTAACAAATAATAACATAATGTTTTACTGTATTAAAAGAAAAATTAAATTAAATTCCCACTTCTCTCCCATGAAAAAAGAATGCATATCAAACGTGTGAAACTAAATTTTCCAACCTACCAGGAAACCAAAAACAGTATAAATCTTTTTATGTGACTCAAAATTTAACTAAAGTTGCTTCAATTGAGAATTAATTCTGGATTCTTTTTGGGTATGAAAGTAAAATATGTGAAAAATTATCTAAAATCAATTTTGAACAATTATTCTTTAACGTGAAACCAAACACACATATTCTATCTATACAACAATCTTTATCTGTCTCACCTTCACAGCAAGAGACGAGTCCGTGGCACCAACCGAAGCTGAACAATAAGAATGCAAATGCAACAACATTCATTAACTAATTAACTGCACAAAATTTGAATTCAGAAACCGCAGGGGAAAGAAATGCAATACGAGACTTACACGGAACGGTGCCGTCTGATACTGAGCAATTGAGCCTGCGCAATCGAAGGAGGTTCGGGTTCGGGTTCGGACTCAGGTTCGGGAACTTGAGGAAGAAAGATTGGTGCTTGAATTGAAGAAAATTGGAAGGGCGATTAGGAAGTAGGAGAGGAGTGTTCGTGTGGCACGGGCTTGCCTTCTCCATTCCAATCTTATTATCTATTGTCTACACTCCCATCATTCCTCTTTCTAGTTTCAACTATAAACTAAAACAAATATTATTATCATTTACACATAAGTTTTTCCATACACACCTCCTAAAAATCGAATGCTGATCACATGTTTAAGAATAGTCGATCATGATAATTTTATTTCCATTATTATTAAGTCATTGGTTGGATTAGTTCTGGATTTAGTTTATTTAAGTAAGATTTTGAGCTAGAATTTTGTGGATGAAAAAAAAAATGTGATTGAGTGAAAGACTTTATTAAAAATAATCTGATCAAAATTAGTTATTAATAAATACTTCACATCAATATTATGATAATAAAAAATATATATTATAAAATTTTAATTTTTTAAGTAAAATCTTAAATTAAAATTTTGTAGATAAAAAAAAACGTGATTAAGTAAAAGACTCCATTAAAGATTGTCCAGACAAAAATTAGTCATTAACAAAATTAATAAATATCTTAAGCCAATGTCATAATGATAAAAAAATATATATATTATAAAAGTTCAAATATTGTTTATCCAAAATATGATAGTCTTATTCATAATGCAACTTACAAAGATGGAAAAATAAACATGCTTTTGTTTAAATAATAGAGACTAAAATATAAAAAAAATAAAAGTGACTTATGGTAAAAAAAAATTACATTTTTTATAGAGAATAAAACAATAATGTTAAAGAAATTGAAAAATGAATAAGAAAATATAAAAACTAAAATGTGACAAAAATAACCATGTATTATAATAACTAAAATATTTTTTTAGTCGAAAAAAAGCTCTCATGCACGACAATAAGATTGAAGAAGTTAACCATACTATTTAATTTTGGAGAATATTGAGAGAATTATAGAAAAAAGATTTTAATTACAAACAATAAAACCTGTATTTGTTTTGACAGAAAAAAAACCTATATCTATAACATAACAATTCTAACTAGACCCTGGGGTTCTAATTCACTGTTCATAAAGCAGTGGTTTTCCGGTAATGCCCTTTTTGAAATTTTCTTTGCATTATAATACTTTTTGTCCTATCATCCTTTTGTCCTATTATTACTATTATTACAGTTTATATTTCCATATTTTAATATCTATGTGTTTAATATAAAATATTTAATTCAATAGTGGATCAAATGCACCGAATATTCAATATTTTGTAAGTATAATTATTAAAAGCATAAAATAAGGAAGATAGTCAAAAACTTATATACATTTTTTAAATTAAAATTGTAGTTTTCTTTAATAAATATGCATGTGTTGATTTAAGATGATTCTTTGGGAAAAAGAATCTCTATCTTATAGTTTAAAAAATATATTTTAAGTTAAATTAGAAAATTTGTTCATAAAAATAATAAGTATAATTTTTATTTACAATCGTTGTAAAAAAATTAAAAATTCATTTATTTATTATTCCATTGGAGGATAAAAGTTTGAGTTTATCTTTGAAACCGTATCCAATTAGAGAAACAAAGAAATTATTTGTTATGTTGAAATGATTCTAAAATAAGATTGTATCATAATGTTAAGATTTTCTGCATGTATGTAAGAATTATTTATTAACAAATTATTAAATTATTTTCCTGAAATATCAATTTTATTTCATGTAGAGATTCAAGATTCAGCTAACAATAAGAAAGTCCATGTAAAGAAAATTTAATGGGTTATATCAAAGAGAGATACACATGTATAATGAGCTTCTTCATGGTAATTGACAATGGTAACATCCTAAACATGTTTACTTATCAAGACCAGTATTTTTCATGGACAATTGTATATTAACGTATCAAAAGTAAAAAAATATGTTTAAATGTTAGCATGTAAGGAAAATAATCAAAGGTTATCATCCAATACCAAAAATATTATATATAAGAAAGTATTTGACAAAATATAATATATTTAATTTAATATATATAATCATGTAGTTTGGATAAAAAATTATCATTAAAAAACAATATATATATATATATATATATATATTAATTTATTCATGTTTTAACTTATAAAATGAAAAAAGTATGACAGAGTCTAACATACGCAATCAAAATATGTTACATATGCTCCGTGAGGAATGATAGTCATTCGATTGTTTGATTTTTATTTATTTTCTTTTTTCTTTTTATTTTTTTCTACCATTTACCAATTTGTCCCTTAACTTCCTCCCTTCACCACCACTACCACCGCCATCGCCCCCAAGAGCCTATGCAGCGGCCAACGACGAAACCACCACCATCACCATTAAATCGCAACGTGGAAACTATTTTCTCGAACTGGCTAACTCTCAGGCAAGTGGTTCGGACGCTGATTCCAACAACAAGCAGCTGGTGCTCGCACTGTATGACGCCCTAAACTTTAGTGACTCCGACACCGTCGTCAAGATCGTTGCTGCAGACCTCGAGTGGTGGTTCCATGGTCCTCCCTCACACCAGTTTTTGATGCACATGCTTACCCGCAACTCCGCTGCCGACAACTCCTTCTGCTTTGTTTCGCAGTCCATCGCCGCCTTCGGCTCCATTGTCATCGTCGACCTCAACGCGGTGCGGACAACACGCACCATCTGTGTTTCCACTTTTGCTGTCTTCTAATCGTTGCCAGACACCAACAACAACGCCAAAAACGACGAGCCTTCTGAAAGCTTCCGTCGGGTGGAGATACTTTGCGTGGTGAGGCCCACTCCATAGTGAGCACTGCGAATGTTGGTCGAAGGCAATCTATGGTGGTGGTGGTGGTTTCGCCGTTGACTGCTGTGTAGGCTCTTGGTGGCAGTTAATCTTGATGGAGGGAAAAAATTGGGACAGGAGAAAAAAGAAAGAATTTTTTTTGGATCCGTAGATTTAAATTTAAAAACAATCCAACGACAAAAAAATCCTCACAAAGCATACATGAATGTTTTGGTTGCTTATACTAGACTCCGAAAAGAAAAAAATCCTGCCAACACGTGGTATGGGCACTAGTTATATCTACTGTTTCATAGAAAAAAAATCATTAAAAAAACATGAATTTTAAGATAATTATAATTATACTATATGTGAAAAAATAAAATAAAAACGTTGAAACAATAACCTAACCTTGTTTCGCTTCAATTCTACCGCAAACTTATTACCCGCAAAACAGATTTTTATTTTATCCTTTCTTTCCTTCATCCAACAACAGCAGAGTCACCGATTACGTTCTCTAAAATTCACTCCCAAAAAACTATTTGATTCCACCGAAACCCTAACCCCCTTTCGACGAACGAACCGCAATCACTTGCTCGCTCCTTTGATCCATTCTTGAAATTCTCGTTATCGCTCTTCGAACTCAAGCTCTCTCGCTCGCGATTTCTACTTCTGCACCAATTTCCGCGGTTTCTCAAGGTAAGCCCTAAACCTAAACCTATCCTAGTTCATTTTATTGCTTTTTAATTTTCTCGCTTTTCAAAAGGGAGAAGAAGATAGTTAGAAAAAAAATTGTGGGAAGAAAATGTGTTATTGTATGGTTGAGAGGTAAAATAAAATATCAGAACATAAATGAAAAGGATTGTGTAAATTTTGATGGGTGTAACTCGGAAGGAACTTTTTCTATGCATATCAGTTGCATAAATTGTTTTTCTAAACCACTAAATTATTAATTGATTAAAAAAACTAATGACTGACACTAGTGATCAAAATCTTGTTAGATAACGTTAAGCACTGCAAGGAGGCTAGATATAAGTTTGAATTTGGGAGTTACCTTCTCAAATATAGGAAATTGAAAGTTTATTTTGAGCACAACTTGTTTGTCATATTTATACATAAGGCTAGATAGATACCAGCATGTTTGATTGAGCTTCACAGCCATTGGTTATCACTTGTCCGGCTTCTTTATCTTCTACACCTGTGTCTCCACTCTACTTAGATTTCATTACACTTTGCCTTGTTCAATTTTTCATTAATTTTTGTGCTCATTTTTCTGTTCAGACTTCTTTTAAATTTTGATTTTATTTCCACGCTTTTCATATTTTGGAATTGAATAAGTTCAGGGTTTTTGCAAAAAGAAATATGGAACAGGGATTATACTGTGTAATTTGTTTAGGTTGTAAACTTACTTTTTTTTCTCTTTTTAAATTACAGGCTTATCTGTCCTAAAACATGGACGAAGATCAAGAGATGGAGAGATTTGGAATGGAGAATGATTATGAGGGTGGCCAATGGATTGGCGGCGAGTTTTACTATAAGAATCGTAAAGAAAAACGCACTCAGACGAAGGATGATGTTCTTTATGGTGTTTTTGCAGATTCTGATGACAATGACGATGATGATTACCCGAGTAGAAAACGGAGGAAAGATTTTTCGAAGAAGCCAGACCTCACCAAGCCTGTGAATTTTGTGTCTACAGGCACTTTTATGCCTAATCAGGAAATTGATAACAAGTCCAAAGAGCAGGATGAGAAAGACGGTTATGTTAGTGAGGATAGGCCAGGATTAGGTTTAGGTTTTGGTATGGGGTCTGGTTTAGGTTTTAATTCTGGTAATGCTGCGAATGGTTCTAATAGAAATGATGATTCTGATGAGAATGATGATAATAGTTTCTTGCCTACAGCGTTTGGGAAGAAGATTAAGGAGGGGGCGATGAGAAGGGAAAGGGAACGGGAGAGGGAGAGGTTGGAGAAGAAGAGGGAGAAGCATCAGAGTGCAGGTCAAGATGTGTCTGGTGATGTTGGAAAATTCGAGATGCATACGAAAGGGATAGGATTGAAGCTGTTGGAAAAGATGGGTTATAAAGGAGGCGGGCTTGGGAAGAATGAGCAAGGTATTGTGGCTCCTATTGAGGCGAAATTGAGGGCCAAGAATTCTGGCATTGGGTTTAATGAGTCTAAGGAGACTATGCCGCTGCCTGTTTTGCAGCAAGAGAAAAAGAATGTGCCGGAAATAACCCAACCTGTGGTTGGCAGAATGAAGGAGAGGTTATGGTCAAAACAAGCAATGTCGAAGAAGAAAAAGGAGGAACAGTATATAACTGCAGAGGAGTTGTTGGCGAGCAAGGAAGAACAAGAGTTGGAGGTTGTTCAGAAGGTTTATGATATGAGGGGGCCACAGGTCCGAGTATTAACAAATTTGTCTGATTTAAATGCCGAGGAGAAAGCAAAAGAAAATGATGTCCCGATGCCTGAACTTCAGCATAATGTAGCGTTAATAGTTCGGTTGGCTGAGGCTGACATCCAAGAGATTGATAGAGATTTGAGGAGAGAGAGGGAGACAGCACTTAGCTTGAAAAACGAAAAAGAGAAGTTAGAAACTGAGGCAGCGTTTCAAAAGATGCAGCTGGATAATATGGAGAAAATAATGAGTGTGTTGGACCGTGTTGGAGAAGAAAACACTTTGGGAACATTAACATTGGATTCCCTGGCTCAATACTTTAGGGACTTACGCAAAAGATCTGCTGATAACTACAAGTTGTGTAACTTGTCATGCATTGCTTGCTCATATGCTCTACCTCTATTTATCAGAGTGTTCCAAGGATGGAATCCTCTTCAAGATCGTTCTCATGGGCTGGAGTTGGTGTCACAGTGGAAGGCATTGCTTGAAGGAGAAGATTCTTTTGATATATGGGATGTATCGTCACCTTATACTCAATTGGTTTCAGAGGTTGTATTGCCAGCTGTCAGAATATCTGCTATTAATACCTGGCAGGCACGGTGTCCTGAGCCAATGTTACTGTTTGTGGAATTGTGGGAAAAGGTACTTCCTTCTTCAGTCCTTGCTACCATATTAGACAATATAGTCATGCCAAAACTATCAAGTGCTGTAGATACTTGGGAACCACACCGTGAGACCATTCCTATTCACACTTGGGTGCATCCATGGCTACCTTTTCTGGGGCACAAGTTGGAGGGTATTTACCAGGTGATTCGTTTTAAATTGAGTACTGTTCTTGGTGCCTGGCATCCAAGTGATGATTCTGCTTATGCTATATTGTCTCCTTGGAAGACTGTATTTGATTCTGCAAGTTGGGAACAGCTTATGCTTCGTTTTATTGTACCGAAGCTGCAGCTTGTCTTGCAAGAGTTCCAGGTGAACCCGGCAAGTCAGAATATTGTTCAATTTAATTGGGTTATGAACTGGGCTTCTGCTATTCCTATTCACCTGATGGTTGATATGATGGAGAAATTCTTCTTTGCCAAATGGCTTCAGGTTTTGTATCATTGGTTGTGCTCAAATCCTAATTTTGAAGAAGTTACAAAATGGTATTTGGGATGGAAAGAACTCATTCCAGAAGAACTGTTGGCAAATGAAAGTATCAGATACCAGCTTAATTGTGGTCTTGATATGATGAACCAAGCTGTTGAAGGTATGGAGGTGGTCCAACCTGGTTTAAAGGAGAATATAAGCTATCTTAGGGTACTTGAGCGAAGGCAATTTGAGGCTCAACAGAAAGCAGCAGCCTATACTCAACAGCAAGCTGCTGCTAGCTTGGGCGGTGTGGTCAACGCCGATGGTGCTCATGAATTGAGCTTGAAAGAAGTCATTGAGGCTCATGCTCAACAATATGGTTTGCTATTCAAGATTAAACCTGGTAGAATGCACAATGGTCATCAAATATATGGGTTTGGTAATGTCAGCATAATAATAGACTCCCTAAATCAAAAGGTATATGCCCAAAATGAAGAAACATGGTCTTTGGAATCTCTTCAAGGCTTGCTAGAGTTGCATAATAAATCCCTTAGTAAAAGACGCTGAATTCTGCATTTGCCAAATGTGAAGTATCTCAATTCTCAGGTGCTCTATTTATCTAGTTTCTTGTACAACTTGTATTATCTTGATTACTAGTACTATTTTAGGCTTGAGAGTTGAGGTGTTGTGATTTCTATGCAGCATACATTATATGCGTTGATAATTCAGAAATTCAGAAATTGTGTGGATTTTGGAATTTGGATTTATTTGCACTTTGATAAATTTGTTTTAGTTCACTTGCAGTGCACCCAACTATTAGTCAAATGGTAGTTGCAGGCTACATTTCTATAATTTTTTACTATGAAATCAATAATTGCAAATAATCTAGCCTTCCACATTCTGCATAAATAAATTACTGTTTTTCTTTTTCTTGCACTTGTTTCATCATGTAATTATCAAGTAAACTTGCTGTTATTAATCTTTGAAGGTGTTTATAAACCATGGTACTTCAGCTGCTGCATAAATGAGTCATTCTCACAGTCAGATGATGGCCCTGCCAATTATTCCAAGTAGTATTTCTGCCCGTCTTGCAAATATCATTTGATCAAACGGGAAATGTTTTATTTGTGAAATTCATCGTGAAGATCTTTTGATTGATTCATCTACCAACTTCCTTTTGCTGCTATATTTCCTTTTGGGATATGGATTGTTTCTTGGTACCACTCTGCTCACTTCCATGAATTGGATGTTGAAAAGTTATCATTTCATTATTTGCAAAGTCCTATTAATGCCTAAGCGCAAAATGTTTAGTTTTGTTTCAATATAATGCATCTGATACAAGGCGTGAATTAAAGGCTTAATTTTAGTTGTTTTCTGAGAGAGTGAGACTTGATGCCAAATCCCAATATGGGGTGATTGCATGTGACATAAACATGTTGAACAAGTAGACCTGAAATTGTGTTAGACTGTTGGTCATTCCTATTGCCATTATGGTATTTTGGATTAGAATGAATAATGAGATTGGATATGGTATGAACTGTGCTTAGAAATTATAATTAGACATGGGGATCCCAAGTTCTATGAGGTAACTGTCACTATTAGGTGTCATAAACATAACCGAGTAGCAAATACTTTTCATGTCATCTTCATGTGTGGTAATATGAGTGAACTAAAACATTATAGCATGGTTTTCCTTATATTATAGCAAATAGCATAACACAGTATAACCTCAATTTATATTATTATATATAATATAATTAAAAAATGACAAATAAAATCACTGTTGTTTATGAAAAAAAATAAAATACAACTCCATCTTCATCCAAAGTTTTAAGTTAATCATGAAATACATTAAACTATAAAAGACTTAAATGAAAAACTGTCCTTGTTGAAACTTTGAAAGAGCTAAGCAGTCTAGGCATTAATGTTGATGTTAGGCATTTGTAGTGACAGAGGCCATAGCTGAGAAGCATGGAGTGTGACACACATATATCAGCAACGAACTGCTGGCTGGGAAGTTCCCCATGATTCTGACCTGTGAAGATAAAAGAAATATAGGAGAAAGGGGGGAAGTTTGAAAGAGACAAGGTTTGAATTTGTGATTACCTGACAAGAGCTGGTGGAAAACACTGTGTTCTGCAGAAGACACCAGCGATGCTGCAGCAGATGAACTCAGAACTTGACCAGAATCTGCAAGAGGATGGTGATATCCTTGTAAGAGATGGATAGTGGATAGCTGTAACATTAGCAGTGTCACGGTGTTGGAGGTGGTGGTGCTTCAGAGGTGGATAGTGACCAATAAGTAATGCATTAGTGCCCAATAGACACAAGAATTCTGAGGATTTATTATACTAGAATTAGAATACAGTACAGATTGACATCCTTGTATTTGCACACAGATAGCTTAAGCTATCCTGCACGTAGTAGATTTTGCTTATTGCTATGCTATGGGTTTAGAATAGCACTGATCCTCCTTGTATTGCTGTAATGTGCACTATATGCCAGTATCAACTATAACACGTACTAATATGTCCTTTATCCGTGTTTCTTGTTCCAAAGGTTAATCATTATTTCTTGATATTTAACTTGGGTTCATCTACCATCGACTTCAATTAACTTGGATTAAAGGTGTTGTTGATGTTGATTTATTTTGCAGGCAGTTGAACTTGGAGGTTTGTTGAAATTAATGCTAAGGAAGATGTCTTTGCAGTTGAACAATCCACCATTCAACTATATGATTCACACTAGTCCACTTCAAGACCGAGTGCTGTGTTAGCATACCCTCATTGGTTTATACAGATAATACCTCAACTAATTGGGATTGCAGGTTTTGAGCTGGGAACCGAGTGCTCCATAAATACTTAGTTCCCCGAGGATGCTGCAAAGGTTCTAAGGGAAGTGAATATTCCATGGTCAGAATAAAGGGTGTAGAAACATGTTGATATTACCTAATCTCAAACTTGTAAGGTAATAATTTTTTTTTATTCACATGTATGAGGGTCAAAGCTTTTCTGTTACTGTTTTTATACCCTGAGCCTCCTGGTGGAGGGAGTTGTGGCTCTCACGTGTCATTGATATTGGTACTGAATCCATGAGGTATTGGAAATTCGAAATAATCTTTTCGTTGTGTATTGGATTCATTGAGAAAACGATTATGCCGAAAGAGGAAAGGCGACTGCATTTTTGATAATTTTGATAATCTATTCAATAAGGGTATGTTTGGATAAGCTTCTTTAGAAGCATTTCTAAAAGAAAAAAATAAGAAGGAAAAAATGAAATGAGCTTCTTCAAAAGTAAAAATAAGTTGTCCATTAGTTAATTTTTAGAAATTCACCAATATAACTTCTCTAAAAGATGAAATGACATCTACAAATGAGCTAATAGAAAATTCATTTTAGTTTATGGAAAAGTTTATTTCTTTTTTTTTCTTCTTCTAGAAGTGCTTCTAGAGAAGTTTATATCCAAATAGGCTCTAAGAGATATAGAATTGATGAGGTACACCGGAAGTTTAATGCATAGAGGAAAGGCTTTTATCGGAGTCTTGAGTGTGAGAATATCTGGGTATATACTTAGTCTCATAACTCTACTAAAGTTCTTTTATCCAAGGGACATTTACTCGACTTAAAATCAAAGATGCACATTCAAGAGATTCATAAACCATGGGTAGCTCACTGACATTGGAAATTTAACTAAATACTAAAAATTTATCATAACAGTTCAAAAGGACATGATTGGGGGATAACCGATCTACACCTAGCATTATATCAAAATGAGATAAAGGTGAGCAATTTAGACATGCCTAAGATGGAACCAAAAAAAAAAAAATACAAGAGTGGTAACAACAAGATGACAAGGTAACGAAAATACAGGCAACATTAATATATATATATATATATATATATATATATATATATATATATATATGACTTTTAACAATATTCTTGTGTCTAACACTTAATAAAAATATTGTAAAAAATCTTTAGTAACATTAAGAAAATATCGTATTATGAATAAATGTTATTAATATGTATAACTCATTGTCAAAGTTTAAAATGTTACAAAAATATATTAATAACATTTATTTATAATTTGATCATATTTTTTTTGAATGTTACCAAAAAAATTTAACAACATTTTTATTAAGTATTAGATAAAAGATATTATTAAAAATCACATTTACTTAATAATGAAAATTCAAATGTCTCACAAAATCATATGAAATAAAAAAAAGAAGTGTGTTTTACACTTGAATTAGATCATCAAATTGAGAAGCTTCACTGTCACTCATAGTGAATACTCTAATTAGTTGATTGTTTTAGGTTCTTTCCTTGGTGCCCAACAATCTCTGCCAAATTGTCCTGACATCCGAACCTATGTGAGGATTTTTGGAATATATCCAATATGTAGTTTTTTTCCTGCAATTTGTGAATTTTTTTTTTTTTTGTATTTTGTGATAGTTTTTAACCTTAAATTATAACCGCCACAAATTATTATGCATATGTTCATATTTATCCAAACCTTGCTCTGAACAAAAATATAACACATTTTAATTTTATGAAGACGAAGAACCTACTAAATATTTTGTAGGGATGAAATCCAAAAATTTCCAATTTATAGATAAACATATTTTAGCCTAATTATTTTTTGCGTTTTGTCACCAATAAAAGAAAAATAAATTGATCTTGTTATTTTTTTAGTCATCCTAATAATCTATTTTTCATTTTTATACCTAAAATATATAGATAATTTATTATTAGTAATACAAATGAATAAAATATTATAAGGACTAAAATGAAAAAAAAAATATATTAAAAGAACTAAAACAAAATAATAAGGATAAAAAATAAAATTTCAATTTTATTAGGAACTCAACAAAAAGAATTTTTTTTATTGAGAATCTATTTTTTTTTTTACTAATATGTATCATGGACCTAAAACCTAGTTAAGCAAAAAATTAGTCAATAACTGTAGTTGGCATAATGCCAAGAATGGTTGCATTCACAGGCAATGTTCTTTCCTCATTAAATATACATTAATATATAATTGTAATTAATATATACACTTAATTCTTTTAATGTATAAAAAAATACTTAATTCTTTTTATACATTATTTGCTTGCATGCATTTTTGGCCCACAGTCAACCGATCTACTTGGTTGACCCATTTCTTTAATTACATTAAGGTATTGATATAACTTTTGTTGGCCATAAAATAAAATCACCATGAGTACGGTTGGAGGAAGAAAGGACATTAAGAAATGGTTATATACATCTTCTTTTAGTTCCCTTCAGCATAAATTAAAACTTCTCAAAAATAATTTTTTAAGAAATTCTCAAAATAGTTGTGTTTACAATATTTCTCAAATAATTTTAATTTCTTTCTTTCTACTTAACATGTTGATTGTTTCATGGATTGATATGACGACCAACACGCGAAGGAATATATAGAAAATCATTCTGGAGATTTGAACTTGACAAAGAACAAAAAGAATAAGAATAAGTTAAGATTAGTTTGATATTATGAGCTGTTCCATGCCTTAGAGAAACTATGATGATTATTATCTATGAGCTATATTATTATCGGTGGATGACTTTGTTGGAAAATTGAAGGTGGTAAACATTTGGGGATTTATACGATCAACACTTTAACCCAAAATCTTAAGACTCATGTTTATGGGTCTTCTCTTCACTTATATGATATTCAACTTTTCTATTTTTATCCGTGGGACTTTAACTCACACTTATATTTCAATTGATTTGGATATACCCATATCAAGAGTCTATGTTGTGATGTGTGGTCCAAACATCTAATTGTTGGATCTGAATATATATATATATATATATATATATATATATATAATTTCATATATAGGTGATTTTATATGTAGTTTGTCTTATTCTTAAGGGAGACTTCATCAAATTTTTGGTAGTTCTTTTTGTTTGTTTTTAACTGTATCTTGGCGGAATTTTACTCTTAGGTTAGCGAGGCAAATGGATGGTGGCAGAAAAACATTTTATCATATTTCTTTTTTAACTTTATTTTTTTATTATTTTATTCTAATATTTTGTAATATATTCATTTTTTTCCGTCTCTATAATAATTGATTTATTATAAATTAGTCCTTGTTAAAATAAAGTTTTTATAAAGACTAAAAAACGTAAATTATTCACCTGTGTAACCATTTCTTTTATTGCATATTATAGAAACTAAAACAAATTATTAACAACAACAACAAAAAAGAAATTTACTTGAACAATGTAACACTTTCTTTTATCGTATTTTTATTTGATTATCAATCATTAATGTCAATTCTCATATATATGTTTTATTATTAACCAACGGGAGTTGAGTTTAGCGGAAAGAGTTAGTCTATTACAACGTGATATATAATGATTCGAATTTCTGTTAAAAGAGATATTTATATTTAGTGTCTAGTGTGTCTCGAATAAGATTGACTCTAAGGAGAAGACTTGTTGGCCACCAAAATAATATGTTTTTATTATTAGTGAAAAACACTTGACTGTTTTCAATCTAGAGTAGGGACCATTTTACAAGATATTTGGACACCATACAATTGATTCACCTTAGCCATTTGCACTTTCTCTCATGGATTCAAGATGCATTACTTCATCTCCCTCTTTACATTTGCGTCTCAAAATCCAGAGAAATGCAAAAGCAAATCCATCATGGGCAAGAAATCTACACAGGAACACAACAACAACAACAACAACAACAACAACAATAACAACTGTGTTTAAAATGAGCAAGTATGACATGATTTACCATGATTCATTCTCTAATATTGCCTTGTAGAAGTGTATTTGCTCTTCTCTCTCTGCATCTTATATGATGAGTTCCAACTCCTCCCAGCAGAAGCTATCATAGCTGTTTGTGCTACCTCCACTGGCAACAGCAAAAGCCAGTGATTAGAAGGAAGAATTTTGCTAGAAAGGCACAGAAATACTCCGCTGAATTGAGCAAGAAAACTAGCAAAGTAGCTGAGAAGAAAGATGGTACTGTTGCTGGTGCAGTTGCTCTTATCATTGGTACTAGTATTGGTACTGGAATTCTTGCACTTCCAGAGAAAGCCTTCCCTGCCGTACTCCCTTTTCTCTGAGCTTAAAAAAATGAAAAAAAAAAAAGGGATAAAAAATATTTTTTCCCCTCAAATATCTTGAAATTTGGTTTTAATCCCTATAAAAATTTAATAAATGCGTAGTCCCAACATTTTTTCAAAATTGGTATGGTTTTAGTCCCTCATTAGAGATTAAAATCGTGTGTTTCTGTTAAAATATGAGACTGACATGTATTAAATTTTTATACAGACTAAAACTGAATTTCGAGAGATTTCGTGAGAACAGAAACATACTTTACTTAAGAAAAAATAGTCGAAAGTGTTTGCCTTTTTCATGCTGACATGTCCAGAACATTTATGTACAAATGCAGGGAATTATTCCAAGTTCTATATCAGTGATAGTGTGTTGGATTTTTCTTCTCATTGAAGCATTTTTGCTGGTTGAAATTAATGTGGCTTTGATGAGGAAAAAAGGAAGGAAAGAGGAAGACAATGAATTGGACGTCATTTCTATCAGAACCATGGCCCAAGAAACACTTGGGGACTGGGGTGGAACAATAGCTACTATTGCCTATGTTTTCTTGGGATATAGTTCCATGGTTGCATATAGTTCCAAATCTGGGGAGATCCTTTTCCAACTCATCAATCTCCCAGCACCAGTTTCAGGCTCTCTATTCACTGCTCTCTTCACAATGCTTGTCTCAATTTGGGGAACTCGCGCCACTGATCGAGTCAACCAGTATCTAACTGCTTCCATGATTGGTACATAAAGTTTTGATATTTAAGCTATTCATGCTTTGTGACTTATTATTGCCATTGTGCAAACTTGAGCAGAGTTTTCCAATATTGGATTATTGTGTTTTTTTCTTATTATGGTTTATTTTGCTGTATTTCAATCTAGAATTTTGTGATGAGTAACATTTTGACAGCATAACAATGTGTAGCTTCTTGTTAGCAGGTTTATTGTTGGCTATTGAGGTGCTAGCTGTTGTTTTTGGCGGATGGTCAGGAGTTGGGGGCATTAGTGACTGGACAAAAATTCCACCAACAATACCTGTGATTATTTTTTCCCTAGTGTTTCATGATCTAACACCATGTAAGAATGAGAAAATTTTAATGTTACATATATTTTGAAACTAGTAGTTTTGCTAAAACATTTTGCTTTTAAAACCATGCAGTTATATGCTCTTATTTGGAAGGTGACATTCGTCGTATAAAAACTTCTGTTTTTCTTGGTGCTCTTGTGCCACTGGTGGCAGTGCTTGTCTGGGATGCAGTTGCACTTGGTCTTGCAGCTGAAGCAGAACAAGTAGTTGATCCGGTTCAGTTGTTATATAGGTAATTCAGCCCCTGCAGAACAATTTGGGGGCATTTGTGTTGATAATTAACCATAAAGTATTTTAGGAAACCTAGTGTAAAAATCATTCAACAAAAGTTTTATCCCACCAGGTGAGGTTGGTTACGTAGATTGCACGATGAAATTAGACTTTTCATATATTATGAATATGAAAGTATTGATGCAAACTTATCCATTATCATGAATCAAGGAGTACACCATATATTTTTTTTACTTAGTCTCCACCCATCACAAGAAATAGAGCTTTCCACAATTATGTCTCAAATATTTAGACTGTTACATTTCAACCTCAAACAACTAAAATTCATAAATGTCAATTTTTTAGGTTGAGATGGAATGGTGTTTCTATCATGGTTGCTGCCTTCTCACTTTTGGCAGTAGGTACATCACTTATTGGCACCCTCCTAGCCTTCTCAGAGTTCTTCAAGGAGCCACTTAAAAATGGATCCTGGCATTCCCCTCCCACTGAAAAGGTAAAAATAAATTATGTACCTTTAATATCTTTATTAATTGCAATTTGTTACATTTTCCCTTATAACACAGTCAATAAAGAATCATGCTATGTTTTAATGAAGAAAGTTCTTTGGACAGGAAAATTGGTGGGGCAGGAATAAAATAAATGTCACAGCTGCAACAATGGTAGTTGCTCCCTCTCTCTTTGTCTCAATAACATTTCCAGATGCATTCTCTGCTGCCACAGATATTGCTGTAAGCTGACAAAGAGGTCTTTTTCTTTGTGTGGCAGTGGAAGATTCACTGCTAGTTTGGTTAGAGAAAACATTTTTTTTTTATTTTTTATTACAAAAATGGCACCTTATTTTCATTTTGTTTTCTATTTTCAAAATTTTGTATAGGAAACAGAGTGTTTTGTATCTTTATATTCTATTTTTACTGTTTTCTATATAAATTTTTTAAAACAAGCAATAAAATGAAAATAAGGTAATATTTTTGAAATTAAAAGTTAAACTAAAATATTTATGTAATTCTTAATAAATATCCAAATTTTGTGTTTGTTTCTAAATAATTTTTTTTTTCGTTTTTGTTCCTTGTAAAAACAAAAATTTTGTTTTTGATCATTGCCATTTTTAGTCCCGGATAAATTAACGAATTTTGTGTTTGTTCTTTGATAAATTTTTTCATTTGTTATTAATTCCTTTGAAAAAGACTAATAACAAATGAAAAAAATTATCAAAGAGCAAACACAAAATTTACTAATTTATCATGATTAAAAAAAATATCAAAGATAAAAAAATAAAATTGTTATTTTATTAGGAATTTAATGAAAAGAAAAATTTATCATAAAAAATATAAAATTTGAATATTTATTAAGAATCGAAAATATATTTTAACCTAAAAGTTAAAATAAATAAAAAAGGAGTCTAACACAATTGTTATAAACTGCCTGATGATTCCTACAAATAATAAAAATGAAGATAGAAAACGTTTTCTCAAATCAAATGTTTGACGGTTGAAATCAAGTAGATGTTCCATTAAATCACATGCACCAAATTCTGGTTTTTATGGTAAATGGTTGATGCTTTATTTTGAACAAATTTAGGGGGGCTATTGCATGACAGTGCTCTATGGAGTGCTTCCTCCAGCAATGGCATGGGCAATGCACAAGAGGGAACCCGAGCTTTATGGTCGAAAGGAATTATTAAATGCAAATGTTGCACTTGTTGTGGCTGAACTATTTGCTTGTGGCATTGTGGTGGAGCAAATCCTGCAAGATATACCAGCTCTGCACTCATAAATACCTTTTTTCCTGTTTAAACATTTACCAAAATTCTCTGTACAAGGTTTTCCTGCTCATGCCGCTTGCTTTGGAATAGAATCATGTGTGCTGAATTTGAAGGAAAGGAGAGATTTTTCATGGTGCCAAAAGTTTGGTGCTGAAGAATTTATGAAGCAATATAGAATTTGCTCATTACATTTGACTTAGCAGCAAAGGCTGCTAAGCTTGAAGCCTTATTCAAATATTTGGTTCGGTCATGGATTGAAGTCCCATTTCTTCGGGATGTACATAAACTGCATTTTAATTTTTTGATAATCATTAGTAATAGACATTATCACAAATTTACATTAGTAATAGTCCGTTGTCTTCCAGAACATTAGTATTTTTCTTTAGAAGAATCTAATTGTAATAGACACTTACTAATGAACATTAAAATGTAGATTATGTACTAATTAGTATCAACAATTAATCCTTGTTATTGTAGTCTGGGACTCTCGGTAAAAGGTTGTATGACATCAATTTGGGTTGTGGCCCACCAAATTTGTTGAAGTTATCAACTAAGTTGTTCATTATTTGATTCTGATTTCAAGAAATCAAAACTTGTTATTGAAACGAGTTTCCTCTAGTATTTGTATTGTGATTCTCAATGCTATCTCTGATGCCATTTTAATCCTCATTTCTTCATCCAACTCTTACATCGTGTCATCTCACTGCCAATTATCTCTGATGCCATTGAAACTTGTTATTGAATTAAGCGTCATGATTTTGTTCTTAACCCTAGGCTGTGGCAGAGAAGATGAGGGGAAAGAGGAGAAACAAGAGAGGAAGGAAGAGAAAGGGTGTAATGGAAAAGAAACAATGAAAAGTGTAAAAAATAAACTTGCGTGGTGCAAAATAATCTTCGTCTCAAACTAACAATAACAAGTATCAAGTGTTCATAGTGGCTATATAGTCGATGTAATTATTTTGAACAACTAAATAACCATTCTTTTTTGTCTTTAGATTTAAATTACTTCCCCAATTATAATGCTCAAACATTCTAGCGAAACTCAACACACACAAAGTTCATAGTACGTAATTGTACCTAAATATTGCTTAAGAAACTCGGGTTGTGGTTGTGAGGAAACCTTGTAATTTTATAACTTTGTTGTGTACAATTTTATATTTATTTGTTGAGTTTGAGACTCGCTCCAAAGGTAATACCTAAGAACAAGACTCCAAAAAAGATTTAATGTCATGTGTCAAGCCACATGAATGTTTATTTTAATATCAAATTTCCCAAAAGTGTGGTGTTATTTCCCAAACCCTAGAAATGGCATGCAGCCTCACTTACTCAAAAGATGTGAAGGCTGAAATTTCCATATAAACAATATACATGTCAATCTCATGACACCAACCTATTGTACGTATTGTATACTAACAATAAGTGGTGGTAGAAAGAATAAATGTTTTCTTCCTTTCAAATGTTTGCCTAACCCACCCTATGAATTAGCCAATTAATTTTAAAATAAATAAACATATGTTTGAATACATTAAGGAAAAATTAAATCTAGTCTGGGTTTTGTTTTGAAAATTCACATATATGCAATTTCTAGAAGAACCAACCTTCAACAAGAGGAGAAGAATTTTTTTTTTTTTCATGCTCTCTTTAAAATTCATGGACATTATTGAGTTCAAAGCTCCACTAAGTAGAAAAAAGACCATGAAAAAAGATATACTTTACTTCCTGGCATCACAAGTTGAAAACATAGTGACATCATGAACCAAACAAACTTAACCAGAAACAATCTCATGTGTAAGTGTAAATCATAATGATCTAATAAGAGTTGAAAAACTTGTCTAAATTATATCATATGAGGGGAATATACTTTAAATGAGTGTATGATGATTAAATCTAAACTGTATAATCAAACATTGACGATTAAGAGTTAATATCATGTGACCACTTAAAAAAGTCAAAGACTTTTAGACATTAAATCTTAATCATCCATATATGATTATATGATCTAAATTTAATAATCTTATTCTTATATAAGATGTTTCATTTCATAAGATAAGTTCTCTATATATAAGTATGAATGTATCTACTGAGGTCTATATTAACAATCATAATAAAAACTATGATAGGACAAAAAATATAAAACAACAAATCCCTCTTAAGTCTTAATGAAGCATCCTATGCATTTGTACCATGTTGTTTAGACACATTTCTTAAGTAACTCAACTTTGTGGATGCTAGACCCATAAATCAAAATTTGAGGACAAAATCAAATATGAAGTATAACATAACGTGAACCATGATCAATCGGAAAACAAAACAACAAAAAAGTGATTGTATCTTACAAGGAAATTTCAACTAAGGAGATTGAGAAATTAGAATATAATCAAACCTGTATACAAGGAACCTCGATCGAGCTAAGAACTCCAAGCACAAAAATAAAGCTAAGATGAATTCATGGCAAAGGTTGGATTAAAAAAAAGTGGGAAAATTTAATATTTAGTGCATGGAGAATGCTCTTATTTATACACTTTCTACCTATTCACGAAGAGTTATATCTATTCAGTGTCGTTTTATCAAAAGTCACATGTTTTAAAGTAAATAATGTCGTCTATTCAATGATGAGTGGCAAATTTTCACTTTGTATCTTAAATTTTTTTATGAATAAATATATTTTTAATTTAAATGAAACAACACAACTATTCAATATGAAATCATATAACTTTTCATAAAAATTGATTTTTTTATATTTTATTGGCTTAAATATTTTTTTAGTCCTTCTAATTTAGTATTTTTTTTTTACTTTTAGTCCTTGTAAAATTATTTTGTCTTTAATCTTTGTAAATTATGTTTTTTTTTTCACTTTTCAAAACGTTATCTAAAGTGTTTTAAGGATTAAAAATAAAACAAGAATAATTTGCAAGGACTAAAAAAAATTACAAGAATAAAAAATAAAAACACACACTAAATTACAAGGATAAAAACTATATTTAAACTTATTTTATTTAAAAATTTCAATCCCACCACCCAGTTTTTAAAAATTGGACCAAACCGATTTAATTATTTGACTAGGAACCAATCTAGTGATCAATCTGAAAATAACTATACAACTTTATAACTATTGTACTTCTGAAAGCCATGAAGATGAATAGTTCATAATAATTTTGAAAGACATGTCATTAATGGAAGTTACGTGAATTGGAAAGAAGATAGTAAAAATTATGAGATTTTCAATGGTTAAAGACAAATAAATGAATAGTATGAGACTATTCATTACTTTGAACATGGAAGCAATCCACATCAATAATTCCACATTTTTTTAACTTGCTATTTAATTGTTGTAGTATAATAAACTATCTTAATGTCATTTTCATACACTTGCTTTTTCATTGATTAGTTTGATCCTTCATCATTCTCACAAACCTTACTTCTATTTTCATACACTTGCTCTTTCATTCACTAGTTTGCTCCTTCATCATTCTCACGAACCTTACTTCTTTTTCTCCAACCTTAGTTTGTTTCACTCTACTTCTTCTTCTTAAACAATGGCAAATATCCAATCGGGTGGTCCTATTGATGAGTCTTTGTTGCGCTTACAAAAAAACCATCATTTTTATGCTTATTATTTAAAATACATATAATATAAAATAAATTTAATTATTACCAGTTTAATCTTTAACATCACTAAATGGTTTTACCCATTTAATTATCAGTTCAAGTTTGATAACATTGTCTCACCACCAATGGCATCATCATACTAAAAGATTAAATATGTTTCAAGATTGATAATTTAACTTTTTATTATTTAAAAATTATTTCATAAAAGTAAATTACATTTGTGCAATCTTACGTACCATGTTGTTTAGACACATTTTATATATGTTGTAATTTAAGTCATCATCACACCATTGACGATGACTATCATAAAAAAAAAAAAAAAATTAAAGCATCAAGATAACGTTGCCCTTCATTTAGTCACATTTTACTTTTGTTTAAAAACGTTAAGGCCGAAGTCTATTTATCTAATATTTGTCATGAAATATTTTTTAAGCTTTGACTCAATTATTTTCAAACCATAGCTTAATTTATCTAATAGTCTGCAAAAGGTCAAACCTTCAAATAAGATAAACTACATAAGTAGATTTTCCAATTAATCATACCTTCAAAGAGGTTAAGTCAAGTATTAATAAGAGTTAAATACCTTTTTCTTTCTTATAAATATGTCATTTTTTTTTGTTTTTTTCCCTATGAATTAATATTTTTTAAGTTCCCTTAAATTATATTATTTTTGTTTTCAGTTCATGTATTTTTTTAGTTTCTATAAATTAATTTTTTTTAATTTTTAGTCCGGCATGCCACTCGTTACATGTCATTTTTTTCTCCTAACATGACACTTTCTAATGTCAGCAACAGTTAGTCACATAATTTATCGTTAGTCATTTTTAATGGCACTAACACAATGTAAAAAAATAATGAATTTCAGGACCTTAATTTTTCTAAAAAAGTTATAGTGACTAAAATAAAAAAATGAATAAATTATAAAGACAAAAAATACATTTAAGTCAAAAATATTATATTATGGCAGTTTTTTTCCTGCTAAGAACAACGAGCATATGAGGATAATTTGTTTCAAATAGTACTTAACATATATATATATATATATATATATATATACATCTATATATATATATATTCCTTTTTTTTAAAGGAAATATATTTTGCTAGTTTTTTATACATCAGAAACAATAAAAAGAAACGAAACTATAATCTAAAATGCAAAACTCCATTATATCAGCTAACATAAAGGGAGATAACTGTCCCGGACTGTTGGTCCAGTGAAGGATGACATCTTCATGGATTGCTCCATGTTTTGCAAGCTAGTCAGCACATGCATTAGCTTCACATAAAGTGTGTTTAAAGCAAACGTTCCAATTAAAAGCCAACATTTGTCGAATGTCTGATCTAAGAGTAGTGAGGGTGAAAGACATCAATGTTGGTCTAGATAAGCTCCAAAGCTAGTTTTGAATCTGACCACAAATGATATATTTTGTCCTATGATATATATAACACAAGTTGTATGTGAAAAATGCCTCTGCAGTTACATACATTTCATTCTCATATTATAAGATGGCAGTCCTTGTACACCACACATTACAAAAAACAACCACTACCTGCCAACTGAGACTATCTCTCTTGCTTTTAATTTATGTCCTTGTCATCTAACCTGACTTCATATTCTAACTTGACTTGCAATTTTACATTTCAGATCAATAACTAGTGGAAAAATTGATGACTGTTTAAGCAAATTGGAAGAGCTCTTATTTTCTTGTGGACTTTCTGATGGAGGACACAATTTAGCTTTCATGAATAGTACCCTCCTTTTTCAAACAGAAATAGAAATGAATATTATAACAACAATACAGCTAGCATACATTTGTTTGTGTCACAATACTTGCAGCCTCAACAGCTCCGCTAGTCAGTTCTCTTTTTATTAACTCCAAAATTTCATAGACCTGTTGAAGATTTAGAAAAAAAAAAATAATTGAAGAATCATGGTGCACCAAATTTAAGATATAAACCAAGAGAATGATCTTTCAAAATGATTTGAGGTCAGGACATAGTTTTAACTAGAAAATCAAATAGAATGTGAACTTCTTACCTCAAAGTACTGCTGCAAAGCTGGTGCATGCTGATGAAGGGTTACATATATCTTCTCAAGTAATGTTAAAAGTGAATCCACTTGATCACCTAGAAGATCAACCTATATTTAAAGAGATAAACTTTAGTTTCGAGTAGTTTCCAACAAAACTAGCATTTCCAACAAAGCGACCAACCATAAATATTAGGGGCAGTCTGATCTGAGAAAACATTTTTTGTTTTCACTTTTAATCACAAAAATGTCACCTTGTTTTCATTTTGTTACTTGTTTTCACTGTTTTCAATACAAACTTTTTAAATAGGAAACAAAAAGTGAAAACAAAGCGGTATTTTTGTAATTAAAAGTGAAAACAGAAAGTGATTTCTCAAACCAAATGGAGCCTTAGATTTCATGAATGTACAGACTTTGAGATTATGCTACAGACCTCAGCCTCGGCTTTTTGGAGATTCTGGCACCTTTTAATGAAGGCTTTCTGGTAAAGTAACTCCTTGCTTCTCAAGCAACCAACAAACTCAATAACAGGATCCAAACAACATTTCATCTTTGCCAACCTGCATGCGTAGTTTTGAGAAAATGTAAGGGGAAGGAAGCATAAGGTTACAGGTAAATGGTACATACAAGAAAAATATTGATGAACAATGACTGGTGGAATACCTCACAGTCATCATCTCAAATTTCTGGCATATCATTGACCCAAATTCAGCAAATGTCAGTAAAAGATTCAAAAGGGGCATGAAAGCAGAAGAAGACAGCCTCAATTGACCTTCTTCATTAGCAGAATTTTGATTATGAAAACTTTCCGAGTCACGTAAACTGTGCCCTAAGCTGGTGCCTAACTCTCTAAGAAGTGCCTTGCTTATACCTAATTGTTGCAAGACATTTTCTACCTTGCTGGTCAGTGAAGAGAATGCCTGTTCTTCCGCAGTTATCAAATCTTCAAATATTTCATGCTCATGTAGGTCTCCACGTTCTGAACCCAAGTCAAGTTCCCTGCATTGTTCCTTGATCTCACACTTTGCACTTAGCATCAGATTCTCCTCTGCTTCAAAACAACTAAGTAGAGACTCTAACAATATAATTGTCAAGTTCTCTTCTCCATGAACTTTCCGAACTTGATTTAACATCACAGTAGAGGTAGAGCAACTACCTTTATTGGTATTGTCTTGAACCATTGATTTGACTTCCATGGTCAAGAGAAAGGCATCATTCAATGTCTCAGCCATGACAACTTGGTTTATATTCTCTCTGATGTAATTTTCCATATAATAGTTATCCAGTCCCAATTTCCATTCCTTAACCATAGCTTTAAATACAACCATACACATATCCTCCTTCAGAAAACTTTCTATGTTTATAAACTGTAACTGATCTAGAAAATCATTCTGAATCCTGTTTTCTCGCTCCTTTGAAGCAAAACTTGCATAATTGACAAAAAATTTCAATGTTTCACCAAAGACAATATGATGTATCTGTTCTCTTATGACACTGTCTGCTTTGCAATCTGCCATCATTTTGTTGAATTCATTAACAGTTTTCCTAAAGACAAGCATGCATATATCGTCATTTATGGTACTATTTGTTTTATCTACTTGGTTACTACATGTCAAGCACTGTAAACAACTTTCCTCAGCTTCACCGTCATTTCCCTTGATTAAGGCAAATTCTTGATTTGCACTGATATCTATAACTGCCTCAGACAAGACAATCAAATATATTTCATCTCTAATTTTCCTTTCAATTGTTTGTTTTTCAATGATTCCATTCCACTCATTGATTACTTCCCTTAAGTAGTATTTATATACACACTCCTGTATTTGCTTCTCCAAGTCAAAATTGCAGGATTTACTATTGAGTTTTTCTACCTGATCATTTAAAAAACCACACACATTTTCTGATATTAAATTTTGCATTGTGTTATATTCCTTTTCTATTTGTAACATTCCTATTAATTCGTTCTGTTTTTCATTTTCAGCATCACAGACTCTTTTTACCTGTTTTTCAGCACTTCTATGACTTTCAACATCCTTGATAGTATGGATTTCATCTACTTCTGATAACTTTCTCCCTGGAAACGGTTCTGCATCATGAATAGCTCTTTGGTTGAAAAGAGATTCAATAAGTTTAGCATTGCGACGTATGAAACTGTCCAATTTTTCAACGACAACATGGATTCTTTCTCTCACACGATTTAGTTCCTTTCTTCTCCTCACGTATGAGGCCTTTCTTTCATGTGATATTCCATGCTTACTCAAATTCAATTCTTCACTCTTTCGGCGAATAATAGATTCATGATTCTTTATCAACTTAGCAACATATTTGCTGCTCCCATCTTCATTTTCTTCCTCTTCAGGTGGTTTATCTATCTCTTCCATCTTCTGAGAGAACCTGTTAGGCATTTCATGACTTCCTTCTGGTGAAGAAGGCTTTGTCGGTGAAGAAGGCTTTGATGGGGAAGAAAGTGATGAACAGTCAGAATCCTCAGGATATGCGTCATGGAAAGTGGCAAATTCAAGCTGCAAATTTGTAAACTCATTCATCAATCGCGGCCAATGGTCCTTCCAAACTTTGACAACCTGATTCTCATCCCTCTTCACTTTTGCTTCAATTTTCTCTTGGAAATCCCTCATGAAGCTTCCAATTGATATAGACATTACATCCTTTTCAATTGTCAACTTCCATTCGCTCTCTTTTGACCTCATCTCACACACGAAAAGGGCAGATTGCATCTTCCCAAAAGCAAGATCCATAGTCTGCTTTAGTTTGTCTATTTCAGAACCCATCTCTTCAACCTTTTTCCTGCCAACAATACCATTATTTTGTACCTCACTTGACATGTCATGCTGTGGCTCAAGCTTTTGCTGATTCTCACTAGTCCTCAACTCACAGAAACCGCCCTCGCCATTACCATCTCCAACATCATGCTCATTTCTTGTTGTTTCATCATTCTCAGCTTTGAGATTACTTATTTCAATCCCATGGCTAACACCCAAAGAAATCAATTGTCTTTCTTTCAGCTCCAAAGCATGCCTGAGTTGCAACTCATTTTCCAAACTCTGTGCCAACTCTCTGTCCTTCTCTACTATGGCTAATTCAGATTCCTTGAGACGCCATTGAAGGCGATCTTTTATGTCTCTCAAATCATTGAGTACCTCTTCATGGTTGCTCTCAAGAAAGCTGCTTTCAGTCTCTGCATGAACAATGCTTAGACAACCTTCAAGTTGCATCACTGCTAGCTCATAGAACTTTGATATCTCATTCAACCGCTCGATGACTCCTGTTTTCTCCTTCATCTTCTCTTGAGCTTTGTTCATGGCATAGTGCACAATCCACATCATGGTAGAATCTGCTAAAGATACTTCAAATCTTCCATCAATACATTCAAAAATCCCATCCATTTCTCCAAGAAAAACACACTACACAGAGCCAGTTGCAACTTTATCACAACAATGAGGTAGTGATCATTAAAAGCTGCAGAAAATTCATCAAATAAGGTTGAAACGCAGAACCTGAAAGGAAGTAAAAGAGAATGCAAGTTTGATCTGAAATTTCCATTAGAAGCGGGTGATAGAATTGACTCTTTCAGGAACTTATGTGGTAAGCAATGAGCATGTCTCTAGGCATTCTTTAAGGAGCTTTATATGTTTGTTCTTTGAAATATTTAATGTGGCTCTTTGTATTTATTTATTCATTTTCCTGGCCACAGGAAAGCTCCAAGCATTGTAAATTAATAGTGCAAAACAACGTGAAGAATTCTATCAATGTTTTTAAATTCCTACCAATTTTTTTTGTTGAAAAAAATAGTTAATTTTTTGTATCCGAAATTGTGGTAAAAATATATATATGTAGAATCCTGTAGGTAACATGATTTTTAAAATATTCTAATTAAATATTCAAATTATATTTAGATGTGTTAAAAATAAAACTCATGGTGAATTAGATGAATACTATTTGTAAAGATTATGGTAGTAAATAATATTTACGAAAGTAAAAAGGAAATGCTGATACAAAGATCAACTTCACAAAAGGACATGAATGATTTTGTTTGGTCAACTTTTTTTTTTTTTTTTATATTTACCAACCTTATTTTCTGTCAAATACAAACGATCACTATTTATTTAAAAATAAATAAATCATTCGTATAATTCAGATCACCCTTTGTAACAAATAGTTCTCAAATAAAATGCACATTATATCTTTTATAAAATAGGATTCTTGTGCTGTTGTTGGTAAAGATAAATTTAATAAGGAACTACTTGAATTTAAGTAAATAGAAAGACACTAATAAATGTTAATGAGAAAATAGTGAGAATCTTGTAAAACAAAATGAAATTATTTCAATTATTGACAGTAAAAGGAAAACATTTGTGATTATATGTTACTCAAATTCAAAAAGCTTTGTTTGATTACTATTTTATTTTGAAAAACAGTTTGCTATTTTCTAAAATATACCAATAAAGGGTCACTCCTAAAAGATGATAATGTTGATCGACTTCCCGAACAAGAGCATTTGAAGAAAACAGAAGAAGAAAATGAGAAAACAACTAACTGTATGTGTTTTTAAAATGCTTGTTTTAGAAACAAATTTCAAAACTTAATACATTTTAAATGAGAAATTGATTCATGAGCATAGCATTACCATTACCATTTTGTTTTGAACGTGAGCAAAGGAAGAGCATAGTTTAGCGAGAAGCTCAAGTGTGTGCTTTATGCTATGTTTTGAATTAACTGAAGAGCATGATTAGTTATTTTTCCACCCCTCATATATATGATTTAAAATAACCTATTCAGAATCCTTAATCACAAGTTGGTAGCATATGAAAATGTACCTTACAACATTATCCATGTGATCAAGAATGAGATCGTTTATAAATTGTTTATGAGCTCGTCCTTGATGTCATTACAATGAAAAGACATTTAACATGAAAATAAAAATCCAATCTAGAAAGAGAAAAAAAAGGCATTGTTGTAGAAAATATAAAGGGGAGCCAAATCCTATCAACCAGTCCATTAGTTAGTACCCTTTCCGAATCACATAACAGAATGGTTGTATAATAATGTTAAAATCTAAAAAATAATAAGAAAATCAATAACCAGATGTACAAAACTTGATCACTGTACTATGCACAAATTGTCACCAAGAGCATCGAGGATAGAATACAAGCACTGCCATGTAGCTCCTTATTTCTCATCAATACAAGCTTCAAGAGAAAAAAAACAGTTAAGATGAGACAACAGGAGCTTCAAAATAAAAAAGTAAACTCAATGCACTTGACATTCCTTCAAACTACTATGCCCCTCCTCAAAAAGCAAAGGAAAAGAAAAATGGCAAATTAACCATGCTGATTATCCAGAATAAAATTATTGATAATGCAGTTTGATGTAGGAAAGCTAAGATGTAGGTATTGGCATGGTAGTGAAATCTGGTCCGGTCATTGATCCGGTCAAGGTAATGGATCAGTGGACCAGTAATTGACTCGGTATATATTAAAAATTCAAAATTATATATGTATCTATTATATATAAGTATATATAACTAACATTATTTGAATAAGAAAAGTTCATCCATACTCCAAAATAACAATTGATAATAATCCAAAAACCAAAATCCAAATTTTTTAAAAAAATCCTTTTTTTTTTTTTTTTTTTTTGTAAAACCCGGCCGGGTTGGGTCGGTCCAACCGGGATCCAATTACCTACCCGGTCGGGTTTGGAAGGGTCATCCCGGACCAATTGCATGACCGATCCAATAGTGGAACCAGTTTGATTAGTCCATCGGGTCCCGATCCAACCGGCCGGGCCGGACCGAACTTTATAACACTGCGTATTGGAATTAAAAAGAAAAGGTCAATTTTGTTGTCTTTTTATATAGAACAAATTAACAATACATTATCTTTCCGTAGAAAAGAGGAAGAACACACACATATGGATATTATAATCATAAATCAAGTGTTTAGAAGCCTTATATACAATTGAATCAGTAATAAATATTCAACCCCATATAGCAAAATAATACTGAGATGAGATGATCAGATCTTCCTGAAAAGTTAGAGACATCATGTAAATGAGTACTTAGTAAAGAACTCCCATCCACAAAAAATAATATATTTCAATTTTGAAATCAACTAAACAAAACACTGATATTAAATTCAATCCTAAACAACATAAATCAGTATAAAGCCGTGAAAGTGAATTTTTCTTAGGTTCAGGACAAGAAAAGAGGTAAATATAATTCCCAAGAAAAGAAAACGAAGAAAGTGAGTGGACCAAACAGAATAGTAATGTGAAACTCCAAAACCGAGGTTGCAGCTTCTTAAAGAAAGGCTGAAGTGTTCAAAACAAAGGCTGAAATAAAAGAAAAAGTTGCATGCAAAACAACAGATCACAAAATTGCAGTGCCCGCGTGAAACATAAGCAAGCTAGTGTGAAAATGAAGCTTACACAGAATTAAGTCAGAGTCCACGACCGTAAGCATCTCCAATTGAACTAAAACAAGAGTGAGGGAGAGAAAAGTAGGACAAAAGGGGACACAAGGCAATGAAAGAGTGCAAGAAATGTCTATTTGATCCTCTTGAAGAAACTTCTCAATGGTTTTTTTCTCCAAAGTCTATGCATATTTAAATTTACACAAGTTTTAAAAGTTATCCCAACAAAAATCCACAACGGTCATTTGGCTTTTAAGACCATAAAATCTTCTAGAAAAGCTTCTAAAGCACAGTAGCACTGTTTGAATATTAAGCTCTGGAATTTATACAACACATGTTGATGTTATCCCTTCCTCCAACTCAATTTTGGCAAACCATGAATCGATCCCTTTTTTCTCTTTTTCTTATCTAACTTCCAGCTCAATCAATCATACAAGGGAGAACCAACAAGAAAAAAATAAAATCACAAGAACTATTTCCTTGTGTAATCAATACTGACCAATTCCCCAATAGCTAGAACAACCATACATTTGTTGATTCCAAAACCAATAACCCAAATAAGAAGAGTGGTAGCAACACTCTTTCTAACCCATTCTCTATTATTTGTTAAAATTAATTGGAAAGTATAAAATCATGAGTGAGACTCATTACATAAGAGGTGAGATTACAAAATTTAGTGATTTCCAATAGATTTCAATCAATACTAGATAGCATGTTCAAACTAAAACTAAAACAAACTTGATAAGCAATCAAAAGGAAAAAAAAAAAACCTTTGCAGTTCCATAGGAGCTTTAGTACTATTTTCCAATCAGAATTGAAGTTCCACAATTCCACTTCAGTAATCCTCGTATAAAGGTTTGCATTTTAAGGTCAACAAAAGTTACCAAGCTAAAACTCTAACTTTGATCAAAAAACACCACCAAAATCACCACCAAAATCACCTAAGAAACAGCATCTAAGTTTCATCCTAATCAAAATTCACCAATTCCATTTTAGCCAGAACGACCACACCAGACCTAGAAAACGCTAAACCATCAATTTCAATACCTATTACCCCAGATAAAAATTCCCACAAAAAACAACACTTTTCACAAGCAATCCGCAAAACCAATTGAAACAAAACAACGATCCCCTTCCTAGCAATTAAAAATCCAAACAAAACAAATCAAATAATGAGAAACTAAACCAAGAAACAAAAGGGGTTATTAATTATTAGAGTGAGATAGTTAGTTAATTACCACCACAGCAAAAGCAGCAGTAGCAGCAAGAGAGGACCAACAACAGTTCCTGGAACAGGGAAGAGACCGAGCCAGCTTCGCAATTAAGGAGGTTGGGAGCGTCACCGTTGTTGGTCTGATCCTGGTTTTCGTTCTCCAGAAGTTTCTGTTCCGATGAAGATTGTTGGTCCTTTCCCGCGTTCATTCTCTGGTAGTTCCATTCGAGCCTTTTGAGGTATGAATGCTTGAAGGAATCTCGGAGATTCTTTGTCGGCCATAGATGCATGTCTCAGTTGTAGTTGATAAATTTCGAGTTTTGAATAATTTTGATTCTTTCTCTATATGCTATATTGCTAGTAGTCGGAGCTTGAGTTGAGGTTGGAAGACTACAAAAGTTAGGGAGATAAGAAAAATAAATAAATAAATGCTAATTATTATCCTAAGTACAATAATTAAGAAAATATTTTATTAGGAAACAAAAAATTATATTTCTTAGGATATTAACCAATATTTTAAAAATACTGATTAGTAAAAAAGAAAAAAAAATGTGTAAAGATATTTTATTCTATCTTCCAATAGATATATAATATGTAATTTATGTTAATAATAGTAAATATAATAAACCTAATGAATATAACTCTTATTTTGATAAACTAAATAGGAACTTTTTTGGTTATGTTGAAATCGGCTGCTTACTAATCACACTTAACAACAAATGTTGAGTTTGTGAGAAAGAACCTGTATTTGATCCTTTCTGAAAGGGTTAGGATGAAAATAATAATAACATTATTACTTTATGTAAATAATTTAAAGTAACTGTAATAAAATATTTAATAAAATAGTTTTTTTATTATTTTGATTGTATTTTATTTGTGTTGACTGTATATAATACAATATATTTATTTATATATGATAATATATACCCTTTTATTTGATAATATACTTTTTAGTAAATTTTGTGCTTAGGACTTTTAATTTATTTGTTTTATTTTTCTTTAATTTTTTATTTTAATTTTAGTCTTCTAACTTCCAAAGATCCAATAACTTAGTCACTTCCAATAATTTCGAAACATCTTTTTTTTTTCTTTCTTGAAATAACAATCTCCGGTCTTCTCCATCAAATAGTTAAACCTAGATACCACCATTTTTTTTAATCGATATTCAAAGCTTCGAAAGCTTTATTATTTTATTTTTGGCGCAATACTTATACAGAAAAAAGGAGTAGCTTTATTTGAACAAATCCCAAAGGAAAATTGGTCTAATTCCATGTGCTTTAGTTGAACAAAAGTTAATTGATGCATAAACAGTACAGTGAATTTTAACTCGTTTGGAGTCCATTTGTTCAACTTAGTTTGTATTATTTACTCCGAAACACTCAAGAATCATCATACACTGAGGTTTCAAATATGAAAAAAAAATAAAAAATCTCTCTAAACAATACTTATGGAGGTTTGTGAGCTTTGAGTTGAAAAGTTTGGGCCCAAAAACCAAGTGGTTTCTAATAAAGGTAAAAGATGAAATTGACACCCAACAAGTGGGACTTTTCATTAAAACCTATGTTAATGGGGAGGTCATTATAACTCTTTTGTTCAATTATTTCTCCAATGAAAAGATGGAAAACAAGAAGAGATATAAGCACAATATACCGTGAGTGGTGTAATAAAAAAAAAATCATTGTAAAAAGGTGTCGTAGAAAATAGACATAAGTTATTTTTATGTCTGATTTCGATAACATTTTAGACGGGAAAAAAAAATTAAATTGTATTGTAATCACTCCTATAATAAGGATAAATAAAATTATATTGTAAGGTTAATATATTATATCAAGAAAATTCAACTTAATTGAGTGAACAAAATATATGAATATAATAAAATTTGAATATTTATATTTTATTCTTACTAATAAATAAAAATAATTAGCATATACTATTTTCTCCATCCAACCTTACGCAATAGTATCACACTGCACTATCAACGTTATTACGTTAACCCTTGTTTGCACCCTTTTCCATTCTTTCCTCAACGCCATCCATGCATGATGCATGTGCGCTGTACTGTGGCCAATGGTTCGTACTTTTGTTTCTTTCGACGAAAAAGTGTCCTCCGTATTTAAAATGCTTACGTAAGTAACTTTACCGTTTGTCATACCTCTTGAGTCTTGAGTGTAACCAAGTAGGGCTACACTGTAACACTGTCTTGTTCTTATGCTGATTACATTAAAGACCGTTATATATCTTTCCTTTCACTATTGCAGCTATTTCTTTGTCCCGTTGTTCATTTTGTTTTTGACCCATCGCCATGTTAGCTGTTTCGCATTTGTTGATAAGTGGAAAATAATCACTAGTGTAACCTCAAACACAATTAAGAAAAAATGGCAATAGAGGCATTTTTTGAGTAAAAGCATGGATTTATATATATTTTTTTTCCACATTGAGTACAAGAGATTAAATTACCTAAAAGAAAATATCACACACTGAAAGAAAGGAAAGTGCTTCAAAATACTAAAGGGTATTTAACAATGCGTGGCTCTTGTCTTGAAAAGAACCTTTAATCTGCATAATAGGATCAAAGAAAAGCTTGCAATAAAAGCACAAGCAATTGCCATTATTGATAATATTATTATTATTCTTACAATATCAAGTCATTTTGCTTCCAATAATTGTCTTCTTTTTGAACCCATCATGAAGAGGAAATTAAATTGACTCAAATAGCGGGGTTGCTCCTGAATGATCCAAGAGCCTTAACAGCACCTGCTCTCAAGATGAATTGGTGGTAGAAGGCTGCAATAGCTGCTCCAATAAATGGTCCAACCCAAAAGATCCACTGAACAAACAAACATAAGAAACATATCAGACAAATGTTCCATCTATTTTACCCTTGTTACATCACATGACATGGCAAATTATAAATTTGATAATAGTATAAAAGTAGCAAGTTGTTGAATATAGAAAAGAGCTACTCACATGGTCATCCCAGGCCTTCTGTTGGTTGTACATGACAGCAGCTCCTAGACTCCTAGCAGGGTTAATGCCAGTGCCTGTTACTGGGATGGTTGCCAAGTGAACCATGAACACAGCAAAGCCAATTGGAAGTGGAGCCAAAACCTTCAAGTACAAAACAAAAGCACAATAAGAAACTCATGTCATGTGGTTGAATTAAAACAAAAAAAATATAGATAACAAGTTAAGCAAAACATACGAATCTAAATTAATTATCAACATTTCAAATTGTGGTCGCGGTTTCAGTTTGATATTGAAAGAAATTGTGGCCAATGCAACTGTGACTGCAACTATGGTCTCATTGCAGTCACAAAACCATAAAAAAAAAACCTTAATGTTGAGGCTAAAATTGGTGTCATATATTATCTTCCAAAACCTTGTTAATTATTATAAAAGGAAAACAAATGGAATTTATAAACAGTAAGCACTAGGGGCAGATGGGGCATGCCCCATGTGAGGTGCATGGTTTCTTTTCTTTATTGAATTTGGAGAATCTGAGAAAGTGCATGATGGAACCTAAAGCTGATAATGACAAATGAGGAAGATGCTAGAAACTCTCACGAGATTTGCCAGGTTGGAGAAAATGGCGTTTAGCATGAATGACACTGTTCTGAACACTTTAATTTTAGGCCTTAAAGTTCCATATCAACAAAGATACATTTTGCTTCTAAGGCAAAAAGATGCAGACGAAAACTCCTGAAGAATCCACTTCTCTCAAAAGAAGAAAGAAATTAGATAAGATTCGTATGATAAGGCTATGAAAATCCACCACAGAATCATATATGTTAATGGCCTAATGGACCCATATTTCTCAAAGCATATGCTAACATGTCACTTCAATAATAATAATAAAAAAAAAATCACCATGTATTTGGTAATTTTGGTGAAAGAAAGGGATAGGTTCACCCCTCTAGGATGCCTAGATGAATGAAAAATGTAATGTAACCATTAAGACATGAAAATATGCCCACAGGAAAAGGTTACTGACTTTCTTGTTTTGAGGACAAGACAATCAAAATAGTAGTGGAAAACCAAGCAAAAAAAGTGGAACAATTCATCTACATTGAATGCAGCCTGCTCTACGCAATATTATTGCAAATGAAGTCTCCAGATAAAGTAGTGAAAAGAAGGATTTAGATTCCAACATCAAAAGGAATTCCAACTGGCTAAGTTCTTTAACTATCTCATGAAGGATGGACTAGTTCACATTATTGTGAAATGATTATTAAAAGTAAGGTTTCTATAACTAAAATTATTAATAATAACAAGCATATATGTTGACTGTGCCAACTTTTATATGATAATGGAAACTACATGATATCATAGGCTGTAAACTTTATCATCATTTCAAACTGGAAAATTATTGAGTGGAAGCATGTACAGCTTTTGAAAGTTATTAATGCCAATAACTAGCTAATTTCATTTAGAAAGCAAAGCTAGATGCATGAAGATTAGATATGTGATTATAGTTAAGTCACTTCCACTCAGCTTTTATCTTTACCTAAAACCAGTCTAAAATAATTTCAAGGATTTCGATCTTCTATTAAAAACCTGAAAGACCTACCCTGCTCTTAAGCAACCATAGATTCACTCCTACGCAAGATATATGGCAATATAATATGAAAATGGCATGTACTATTCCATTGAATCATTGCTTTCAGCACAACTTAAGCAACAGTTTCCTCTACAGTTAATGTAACAATGTATTTTAAAAGAAGGCAATAAAAATGATTGAGTTCATACCGGCACATGAGAATCTCTAGCATTCCTCTTGGGGTCAGTTGCAGAGAACACAGTGTAGACCAAAACAAAGGTTCCAATGATCTCAGCACCCAATCCAACACCGGTGCTGTACCCTTTATTGAGCTCATTGGCCCCACCACCATACCTGTTGTAGTAAGCCTTTTGGAAGGCCTTAACCAACCCAACTCCACATATGGCTCCCAAGCACTGAGCCACCATGTACATTATTGCTCTAATCAAAGACACCTTGCGAGCCAAGAAGAGCCCAAATGTCACTGCTGGGTTTATGTGACCCCCTACATTGGATAGAAAAATTCACAATTTTCAGAATAAGAAACCAAAATTTGCAAACAAATCATGGGTATTTACAAAAGGGTGTCTAAGAGATTGAAAAGTGAAAAGGCACCTGAGATTCCAGCAGTGCAGTACACCAGAATGAAGATCATGCCACCAAAGGCCCAAGCAATGCCAAGAATGCCAACTCCACCACACACATCACCCCCAGCCTTTACATCACTCTGGCTCTTGTAACCAATCACAGTGAGCACTGTGATGTAAAGGAAGAGCATTGTGGCAATGAACTCAGCAATCAAAGCCCTGTAGAAGGACCACTGTATCAGTTCCTCAGCATCAATCAATGGTGCTGGAGGAGGATCATGGTAGTCCTTTGCAGAGAAGGAACCACCCTCAACATCACGCTTAGCCATTGCAATTTGCAACCACCCTTTTGGTTTTGACACTGATCAAGTTAAGAGCCTGAAAGAAAGGCTCACAGAAAAAGAAAGAAGGTTGTTTTGGAGTGTGTTAATTAGTGTGAGAGAGTGTGATAGGAGAAGGGGTATATATATATGGGAGTGATTGAGTGTGGATAGTGCATTTAATCGATTAGTGCAATTTGACACTGAAAAACAAAGACAAATTAATAATAGCAATAAACTTTTTTGTTTGAGTCTCGCTTTCACCGACCTTTACCTCACTTTTACTACACCACCACCTCCCTACCACTCCCTTGAATACATTTGTATCTTTGTGTTTTTTTCTTTTCTTATTGTGGTTTTGTCATTTTGTTCTCTCTAGAATCTACTAAATACTTTGGTAATTGGTAAATTTAAGTTAAAGTTCTGTATGAGTCAATTTAGAGTAGAAGTTATGATAAACGTGGGAAAGCAAGCTGTTTTGGAAAAGCAAAGCGATGTGCTCTGCACAGTTGCGTAGAAACCGTTTGAAAAGTTTCAAGACATCAGAGTTTAACGTGGCTTTTTTCTGGGTTCAAGGGAAATTGGATGCGTAACGTGAATTTTGAAGTAGGCCAGTTTTAATTAATTTTGAGTCTCTAATTTGAATTAAATTAAATGCGTTTTTTTCATTCATGTTTTGAAAAAAAAAAAAAAAGAAGTTAGTTAGATTTTTGACAAAAATTACTCACAACAAAATTGGTGAATATTTTATATTAATAATATGGTTAAAAAGTTGTTGCTACTATTTGACTTGCATCCAACGATATCAAACATTAACCCAAATATACACTGATTAACTTGATCAAGGATGTTAAAGTATGTTTTTGTAAATGTTTTAATATTCGTAAAAGAAGAAAATAAGTATTTAAATTTATTATTTTAAAAATATTTCATAAGGTTAATTTATTATAAGCATTAGTTCAAATAATAATGTACAGTATATATTTTAGATATTAAAATTTTAAATTACTTTTTCTGTAATAACTTTTCCTATCATTTATTATTATAGTAATATGAAAATAAACATTTATATTTAATCAATACATATGGCATTATAGTCAATTACTATACTATATATCTTCATTTATATGTATACGTCACACGGATTGATACTTATCAAGTAAAAAAAGAGGATTTTGCTTAATTGGTTAAGCAAAATGATATGAGTTGTTATAAATTCTTGGTGTTTTTCTTTGATTTTTATGGGGGGAAATTATCAAATACAATTATAATCATATGGAGAAGTAAAACTGTTAAGTTTAAGAACAATAGTTTTGAACTAGTTCTTGCAAAATTAGAAAACAGACTAATTAATCATGTTATTAGTTTACGTTATCCCTAATGATTAATGTATATTTAAAGGGAAATGAATAGTGTGCACTTTAGAAACTTTCATTGAAAACGTGGCTGAGCAGATGCCAACACTGCCAACCCTAACAAGCAAAGTTGTGGCCCGAAACACCTTGCCGGTTCTGCGGTTCTGCGGTTTAACGTTTGGGACCCGCCGCTATTGCTGACTCCATCACATTACATATATTAATAATGTGTGAATGTTTTGTCCCTTCCATTAACTTGGTCTGGTTCTGGTACAAGATTGATTTTAACATGTTTAAAATTTTCAAAATTATATTTTGGGTCGTCTCAATTTAGTTTAATACTTTATAATCTTTTTAGAAAAAGTTTAAATTTTTCTAACAATTCTGCTTTTAATTGTTTATATATAGGAATAGAAGATATACAAATATTAGATAATTTATAATAATTTACCTATTTTATTTAATCAACTGAATTAAATTTTTTTAGAGATTTTCTAACAATGGATATTATTAATAAAAATAATAATAAAATAATAATTTAATAGATAATGTTTCATAAAACTTATTTTTTATAGATTTTATAATTATAATAAAGATTTGTAGGATATAAATGTAAAAGAAAAAAAAATTAATTGTCTCTTAGAGAGTAATGGACAGAGAAACATTTCTCATTCGAGAAGTTCCTTTTTCTCGTTTTTCTACTACTTAATCAAATGATTATAGATAGGGAATAGATCACAAGAATTAGTATTCTAGGACTAAGCAAACTTTTTCTTCTTAAAAAACAGAGTGAAGACAAATTTATAAATAGGTTTATTTTTAAAAACAAAAAAGTTTGTAATAAAAAAAATCAGTGGGAGGTGGAAAAATGACAATATCCAAATTTAAAATGAGAAAAGTCATGCGTGATCTAGTTGGCTGGCTGAGACAAAGGGCATGTATCCCGAAGAGCACCATTTCATCATTGGTTTAGCAATGAATGATTAGCTTTCCAATAAGCAATAAAAGACCACTATTGAACAAATAATCATTAAGTTAAAGAGGTAGTAGCATTTAGGGGTGAATTAGGTTTGGGTTGGTTCAATAACCCGATCAATTTGAACCAAATTGAAAGAGAAAATTCAATTTTAAAATTATATATTTAATACCGATTTAGCTTCAATTTTTTTTTTTAATAATTTTATAACACCCCGACCAAAAAAAAATGGTATAATTACATATTGTTTAATGTATGATTTTATCAATTAGGTGCCTGGAAGTCCCTTGTATTCCATTGGACTTTATTACATGATGAAAACTCCTCTGGAAGACAATCCTTTATTGCATAGCTTTGTTCATGGCGATGATGCTTACAGAAACTGAAGATTTAAGCTAATACCATATATTTTTAAGGTTAACTTCATCATAATATTCGTGGTCCTTCATGAAAAAGGCTTACTTGTACTTTTGTTTATTTTACTATTGTTATTTCATATATGTGGTTCTTTATTTTTTTTATTTTTTTCTCTAATTTAATCTTTACTATCTTAATTATGTAATTTTGATTTATTCATCAATTTGACTAATAGAAATAATTGTAATAATATAATAAAATATCATATTAACATGGCAGAAATAATAGAATGTCACATCAACATTTTCATGTCAAGTTAAAATCAAAATTATACAAATAAAACAGGAGGGGATCATATTTGCAAAAAATAAAAAAATAAAGAGACTGAATTCATGAAATATTGATAATAGCTAGATTGATAAAAATTGCATTTAAGCCCTCCAAAATAAGTTGGATAAAGAAGAGTATCTCTAAAACTTTACACACTCTGTGATTTGTTTCTCCCAGGGACCATGGATATTCAAGCAGAGTGTTGGAAACAAGCCATCTTTGCTAGGCCAAGCTCTAGACATACGTTATATTCGTGGGAGAAACTATCTAGAGGTGACAATATTGGTCTTCCATAATCATTAGAGTAGTGGTGATTGTTATTGTAGTTTTACTTGTAACTATTTTAGTTTTCATCTGACACTGACTCTGACACAAAGATAAGGATGGTGTTTAATTTAACTTTTGGCATTACTTTTAGCTTGTTTCTCATGTTTCATAAGCTAATTTAAATCATAAATATTTTCAGGTGGATATCAATATTGGATCTTCAACTGTTGCAAGGGAGGTGGCCAACCTAGTTGTTGGATACCTAAACAATTTGGTCGTAGGAATGGCATTTCTGATACAGGTACAGATAAAATTATCAGTACTGTTAGACTAAGGTGAATAATTGAACAGCCACTTAGGTCCTCAAAAGATGTATGTCATCGTGTTGATTATTAGTTTATCAGCAATAAATAGTTTGTTGATATAATTGAGAAAACTTTCAATATAATCCTTTACATTGTAACGATTATTAACTTTTAAAGATTTTAGTTGTCATTAAATTAGTCCCACAGAATTTTTTTTATTACGACTTTAATCCTCCAAAATTTTTATCATCAAATTCTTTGAAAAATTAATCTACTACCAAAATAATATCCCAAAATTTCTTTTCAAGCCCACTTCATGATGATTAATATAGTGAAATTTTAAATCTCTTCCCTTAAAAAAATTAATTTGTCACTAAATTAGTCCTTTTAAATATTCTTTTCTTTTTATCATTTTACTCCTTTACAGGAATTATGTGGACATTAACCTCTAAACATTCTTTTCCTTCATAATTTTAATTTTTTTTATTGGAATTATATGGACATTTTGGATCATCGGGGATACAGGCCCAATTTCTGTGGAGGCCCATTTTGAGTTCTAATAAAGATCTAATTTCAATCCTTTCTAACTTTTTTTTTTACAAAAAAAAAAAAACTCAAATCAACACCCTAATAATAAGGGCTTATCTTACTAACATTTTAATCAAATGGTTTGTTGTCATTAAATGACTCCAATTTGATGGTTTGACTTAGCAATCTTTGTACTATTGAAATGTGTTTTGGATTTACAAAATTTTGTAAACAATCTAGCTTTTCATTCTTGTCTTAGCCATCACCTAGTGATGGTATTTAAATTAGAGATAATGTGTGTTAATTACAGGAGGTGTAGTTTTGGTGTGATATAGTTGAAGATCTTTGGCATATCATCTCAACCGAAGGAACTTAACAAACCTAACAAAGGTAGTGACCACCTCCAAAAGATTTATGTAGAATTACAATGTGATTTCCAAGTCCTTGACATTTAAAGAAAAATAACTTCTATTGGTCACTAGAGGCCGATGGTTTCTTTCGAGAATTATTGCTCAATGTTGCTAAAGCCCATGTTGACTTACCATTCAAAATTGAAACAAATTCGCAAGGGTATGGTATTGGGATAGTCCTTATATAGCAAGGTAGAGTATTTTCTTGAACTAGCCATGTGTTATTTAAGAGGTGCATGTGTAAGAAAAAATTTGTCTATATTAAAGGTGATAGTGGTCTTAGTTTTGGTAGTTCAAAAGTGATGGCAATATTTGTTAGAACATTAACATTAAGTTTTTATTAGAGCAACAATTTTTACCAAGGAATAGCTAAGTTTCATATCCAAGATAAGACAATAGTGCTAGTGATGCTTTATCTTGGGTTACAGAGTGTATCAAACCATTTCAATGACCCCTAATTCAGAATTGGTTGAATATCTTTTGGAAGAAGAACGATTAAATTATTTTATAGAAAATTATATGTGGAATCTCAAGTCACATCCTCGAGGGTATCTATAGTATAAGGAGAGGTTGCTATTGTCTGATAGATCAAATCACCTTCCACTTTTAATGAAGGAACTTCATTCTTCCCCTACTAATTAGTCTTTATAGCCAAATACTTCTGAATTTTCCATCTAAGGAATGCATGGAAATTGTCGTTTGTTCCTAGCAAAAGTCCTTGCCATTCAAAAGGTATATTAATCAAGATATTGAATATATGCTCATTAAATGGATTCATTAACCTAATCATCATAATATTTACAAGAGTTTTGTACTTATTTAAACCTAATATTAATTATGTTTTTACCTTAAGATCATGGTGAAAGTCATTTGTGAATTCTATTGGTTTGATGGGTCTTGTGCCAATGGGCCTCAAATCCACATATACCATAAAAGGGAGAAAGGGAGGGCTAGGGGCAAACATGATATTGAGTTGGAAATGGTACTAGATGAAAAAATTTGTTATGTAAAGAGTCATCAAACTAAATGGGCACATGGCAATTGGATATTAGTGGGAAAAGTGTTGCAACCATTGAAAGTGACGTGAATATGATTAAAAAGGGAGATGGGGACATCAGATATCTGGATGGATTTTCTAGGTTGGCTTAGGTAATTTGGGTAAAAGATTGCACATTATTTCTCTTTTTTTATTTGTATAAATTAAATACAGTATTAGAAAATTTATAATATTCACATAACTTACTTAATCAACTGAATTAAAAATCTTCCTTTATTCTTATTTCTATTTCATACTTGTAATTTTAGTGATTGGAATCTACTCCCTATTATTCTGTAATTCTTTTCATTTTTAATATGAAAACTTTCTTTCTATGTTACTATATTAAAATTACACATTTGATAACATATGCAGGGAAACACAGAAAAGGAGCTTCCAGAAGTCCTCATTGGAACAAGCCAACTCAATCATCTAGATACAGCCAAAGCATTTGTAGTTAAACCGTAATATTTACCCATAAATCTATTTGTTACTTTGAGGAACATAAGCTAACATTTCAACTAAAAAAAAAAAAATTAGGCTCAGGCTTGACTAAAAATAGTCAACTTATGCAATTGGATCAATTAGGGGCATGGATCATTTACAACAGTAGATGAGAGGTGCAACTATGTGCTTCATTGTCCTTCCACTGAAGTTGATACTTGTGTACATGCATGGTAGATATTATCCTTTGTATATTTTATTTGGGTATTTAATTTGTAAAGTAAATATTTTTCAATTTACTCTTAATGACATATTGCACATAAATTATACTCTTAGTTTATTCTACCAATTATTATAAGAGTAACGTTACATATAGTGAGAATGTGATGTTTTAGGAATTCAGTTGTAAAGCCGGCATGCTATTTTATATAACTCTCCTCATCTTGTATTTATAGGTGAATTCTGTTGATGCTAAGCTTTAGTACACCCTGTGCTTTCATTAATAAATTTATTTGGCTTCTCCCCAAAAAAATGTTACACACTAAGAATGGTTTTTTAATTAAAAGACTTAAGAAAAAAAGGAAGAAAAAAACACATAAAATAGAGTTTATTTTGTCAATCAATAAGGCTCAAATTCGATATTTTAAAAGATTTGATCCTATTTTTATTTATTAGTTCTGTTTATGATTTGAATATTCAAATTTTTTATTTTAAAAAAGTTTATTAGTATAAAATAATTTGTTTCATGCAGGGTTAAATATATAAAATAGAGTTTATTTTCTCAATAATAAGGCTCAAATTCGATATTTTTCTTAAAGATTTGAGCCTATTTTTATTGGAAGTATAAAATATTTTTTTATTATTTATGTTTATGATTTGAATATTCAAACTTTTCATTTTAAGAAAGTTTATAAGTAGTATAAAATAATTTGTTTCATGCAGGGTTAACTATGTTTTTACTCCTCCAAAAATATATCAGATTTTATTTTAGTAATTTGAAAAAAAAAATCTTTGTATTTAATCCCCAAAGTTTTAGAAATATTAGATTTTAGTCATTTTCTTAACTCTATTAAGAGGTAGAAGACTGTAGTGAGCGGACTCGATGGGGATGATGAGTTAAACCAATTGCATTGGCTTCGAATGGAACCGATCCATCGGAGGACCATCGCCTTCTTCAAACTTCTAATTTTTTTTACTTGTGTTTCTAATTCTTTTCTTAATTTTTAAAATTAGTTATTTTAATTCTATTTTTGTTTGGCAAATGGATCCCTTCTCATTATTTTTTTATTCATAAGAATTAACGAAAGATTTATAACAACTCATATACTTTGTTGAATCAATTGAGCAAAACTCTCTTAGTTTTCTTGTTAATTTAATTACCTATTAATGCTTTTATGACATTTTTAATATACTCCATCCCAATCAAAATAATTGACAATGGAATGAATTATACTTTATTTTATATATCTGTTACCTTAAACAATTCAAAAGATATTAATTTTTTAACTTTATCTGTATTTATTGATATCTCCCCTAAATAAAACAGAAGAAAAAGCATTATAGAGTGATATATTATGAGCATTCAATAGAGAGCAAGAATAATAAATACTAAACATAAAAAAGTAAAAATTGTATTAAAATTTTCAAAATAATATTTATTTTTAATTAATTTAAAAAGAATGATATTAAACACTGTTAAATACTATTATCTTTACAATATTTTTACCAAAAACTTGTTTATATTAATTTATGAAAAATAAAAAACAAAAATCAAAAATTAGGTGGTGGGTGGGAAAAGATAATTGATACGTCCAATTTTCCATCGAACCACGTTTAGGGAAAGGTGTATTTCCTTTACTATTATTGAGTATTAATTAGTTCCTTAAACTGTACTCATCTCATGCATGTTCCAAGTGCACTAATACTAATCCACGTTGTTTTTCAACAACCTTGAGACTGCTATCTTAACACTTATATATAGTGACTAGAGCCTAACACTTGAATCTTTGAAATTTAATTGGGTTCTGGAATCAATCATTATTATCTTTTCTATCATAGTTGGAGAAGTCTAATAGAAGATAGGGATTCAAAGAGTGCAACCCAAGTTAGTTAAAGAAGTAAAGAATGAAGTGGAGCAGCACCAGCACACCACCATGTTCCTATCTCTTCCCTTTTGACAATTTTTTAAAGAGAGGGAGTAATTTTTAAGGCAATTGAATAAATGATTCAAAGAGTGTAAATCAAGTTAGTTACGAGGGAAAAGAGAAAAATTGAAAGGAGAAACAAAGGCCACTAATTTGATATCTTCCTTAGGGGATATAAAAATAAGATATCTACTAAAAGTTGCATGATATATATATATATATATATATATATATGTTAATTTAATTTTTAAGTTTAGAGCAACACCTGCTGGAATAAAGGCTCTCTCAGATGATAAAATTACTAGAAACGATTTCGTCAAAAATAGTTAAAAGATATAGATCGATTACAAAAAAAAAAGTCAAAAGATATAGTAAAGCTAGTGCTTTTGACTACTGAAGCTAAAACTTTGACTAAGTATTCTGGATTTTTTTCTAAATACACACCAATTTGTGAGAAGTGCACTTATGAAATCGACAGAAAGTAGTTTAGTCTTGAGTGATGTAAAAGTATGCTAGTCTGCTCAAGATACACTTACTATACACGTGAAACAATCAAGTAGGAATTGAAACAAAATATAGATATAAAGATGAAAGCCATTCACGGCATTCAAAATAAGTTGGATTTCACCTAACATTTATATATACTTGTTGAATAAATGTTTGAATTTCTACGTTAATTTGATTTTTCTATATAAATATTTAACATGTAATAATCTCCTCAAAAAAACTTGTAAGAAATCAATATTGCAAGATGAATGAGAGTATAATCAATTGAAATACAAAAAAAACACAAACTAAGGATATCAAATTGTGTTTCCTTGTATTAAAGATGCGTGAAAAATGAAAATTAAAGATACGTTTCTACCATTATCCCATGAGAAACCTCTACAATAATAAAAAACTCTATATTTAGATACCCAACAAAAACAAAATTAGTGAAAATTGAGGAAGCTTCTTCTTCTTCATTTCATTTAGCAAGGTTGTTATCTAACTGTCTTTCATTCTTCTTTTTCGATTTGATTCGCCTTCATCTTTCTTCTTCTCCAATTCTCCTTTATCCTTCTTCTTCTTCTTCCGTTTTTGTTAATGGGTCAAGGTAGTATGGTAGAGCAAACTCGAATGAAATCGGTTGGCAAAAAAAAAAAAAAACTTTTTGCAAGTAATTGTCAAAATGGTCCCAATTATTGACACAACATCAAAATGGTCTCCAAAAAATATAACTAACACACAAAGTGGTTCACAGCTTGATATAATACATTTGCATTCATACTAGGAGGGTGAAATGTTAATAGGAAGGAGTCTTTGGAGACTGACTTGATGAATATATAGACTGTACATGACCTTTCTAAAGCGTGGCGGATATCTAATTAACGTTTGACAATATGTGTTTTACTTGATATCGAAAAGAGAATTCAAGGATGGTTTAGTTCAGTTGAATAATGATCAAGATATGTTGGCTATGTGCCACACAGCTCTCGACCATCCAGACAAGGATGTGTTTTATATTTTGAGCATGAGTCAAATGTCATGCATGTCAAATATACTCCTTGATGCTTTGCCTGATGTTGTTGACAAGTTATTTGTTGACAGCACAAACATAGAAGTGCCTAAGGGTGAAGATGTAGGTGTAAATGAGGGTACGTATTGGAGTTGATGTTCAAAATGAAATTAACAAGATTCCCAATATGAATGCACATTTATACGTTATGGACCATTTTGTCAATTAGTTATATTTTTTGGGATCATTTTGCTATTGTGTATCAAATGTGAGAGACCATTTTGATAGTTACTTGCAAAAGTTAATTTTTTTTTTTTTTTTTGTCAACTGATTTCATTCGAGTTTGCTTTGTCATATCACATCCATTAACAGAAATGGAAGAACGAGAAGGTTATGGGAGAAGAAGGATGAAAGACGAGTGCATAACAACTATGTTGAATGAATTGAAGATAAGAAGCTTCCTTAAAATGTTCTACTCAAATATCTATTACCTACATAAAGTCAAAAAGCAACTGTAAAAAATATTTTTTTCCATTGACAATTTAGTTCAAAACGTTGTGAGCCGATGTGGAATGTCTCATGCACACATGAATATGCAGCGTGTTATTATGCACTTAATGTTAAGAGAAATGACTCATACTTAATGATTGAACTAATTAATTGCAACATTTTCATATTCATGGACTAAATTTGTAGTTTCAAAAATGTAAAGACTAAATTATCAGTAAATGTAAAATTCAAGGATTAAATAAGCTATTTATCCTAAATTGTTTAATTATAAACATTTCGTGACTAATAGTTCATTAAAATCCATCAATTGATGTAGGAGCTTAGATTGATACATATTGAGATTATTTTGTGCTGGAATAGCATTGAAATAATTTGTTTGAATTTTTTGTCCAAATTGGTAAAAACAACCAAGGATTCTCGATCATAAATTTTTTTCATGTTGTGTATACCTTGCATTAAACCAAATGTTTTGTAACACATCACAAAACATGAAACTCACTATTTTGAAATATATATTTCTATCCAAGAACACTTCTAGCTAGTTGAGTTATTTTGTTCTCTTTAATTAGATGATTCACAAAATATATTTCCGGCTTCACCTTGATGGCACAAAAGTAACATACTAAAATTTCACATGGCTTTGTAAAGTCATTTGTAAGAATTTTTCGAATTATTGATGGAACTTTTTTTTTTTCCCCATAACCTCTCATTTCAATATGAAATTCCTCTCAAATCTTCAAGTTCTTTGTAAATTTGATTAAAGGGTTATGTTTGCTATTATTTTGCAACCATATACTTAAAAAAATGCATAGAAAATTGATGGCTAGATTGAGAGAATTTCGGTGGTCCTAATGTGAGTAGTAAAACTTGATTTATTTTATTTCCCTTTCCTTATGTTGTGTAACACCTTTCTCTAAGCTATAAAAGATCATTTTAAGTCGCAATATAATTTGAATGGAGCAAAAGGACAATAAAAGGTTAAATAAAATCACAATAATTCATAAAAATAGAGATACGAAGAGGAAGAAGTTTTTTTTGGGAGAGGGGGCGGTGGACATTTTATTTATTTTAAAAAAAAATTGTTTGATGTAATTTTCCCCAATTTTTACACCTTGAAGTATTTTATATTGGCTTATTTGAGAGAATTATATATCTTTTGATGCTATACCCTCACCTTTTGGGCTTCATATTTTTTTTTTTGCATCATACTTATGTTATTAAATATACTTTAGCATTTAGTAGAAACAATTAGTATATTTGCACTGCTATCTCAGTTAGGACATTTTTGTTTGGAGATTAATTTTGATTATTGTATGACCTAAATAATAGTCTTTTGTGCCATTTTTTTTAATGTTTTATGCTTGTTGTGTATATTAAATAATTCTGCAAGTATAACTATTAATATTTTTAATAATTGTTAACTCATCTGTCGTGAAAATTATTATACAATTTTTTGAATTTGTTGAAGTAGATTATATTAGCTAATAAGCTATTATTAACTAGTTAAATAAGATTGTTTTTAATAAAAATCTTAATTTAATTAGTCAAACAAGTTCAAGTGTAAGCTAATCAAATAGGTTTTTTTTTTAAAGAAATATAAGATTATTTTCTTTCATTCAAAATGTGAATAACAATACAAAAAGGAATATAATCCAAAACATGAGAGCTAACATAACATATAAAAAAGTCCTAACTAAGCTATGAACCATTTAACTGACTTTTCTCTTTATAAAATTCACCCTGGAGATTTGAAGACTAGCTAGAGAGAACATTTTTACATCTGTTGACAACTAATTGGAATTCTGAAAGTGTTGTTGTTGAAGAGTTTACACTATCGAAAACAATTTTGCAGTCAGTTTCAGCAATGACTTTTTGAAGACCAAGCTGTTTTATCCATGAGAGAGCTTTGTGCAGCGCCCATGCCTCCACTATTTTGGGGTTGGATTTCCAAAACAAGTAAATGTTAATTTGACATATCAAATGAACTTTAAATCTCTTACTTGATCCACCATAAAGTATCCTTTAGGAGGGAAGAAGAAGAAGTCGGGTCAACTATAACCAAGGGTCATCTTGAATTAAGTAACAAAAATAAGAGGAATTTGATCTTAACCAAGATTAATTTGTTACTATAATCGAAATTATCATGTTAAAATGAAAACTTGAAAAATATAATAATTTTTATCTTAACAAATAATCTGAATGAAACTAACATATCTTAATCAAATTGGTTTAGTTCGGATTAATTAAAAAAAAGTTTAAAACCCAAACCCAAACCAATCTATATTAAAATAATTCTACTATAACATCTTATTAATTTTTCTACTTTTCTTGTATTATAGGTATTAAATATACTTTATATTTTTAAAATATTAAGTACGTAGTACTTTACTTTTTAATTTTTCATTTTGTACCTTTTTTTAATAAGGTAATAGAAAATTATAAGAATATTAATTAATAAAAGCAATATAGAATTATTCAGTTCACCTAATCAAATATAATTAGTTAAAATGTAATTTTTACCTTAAAACTCAACCAACCCAACCAAACCAAAACTTAAAGGTTGTCTGAAACAACGGCTTGGGCCCTACCATTACTATTCTACAATTCGGACCCTCCACACTTCATCTACAAAAATTCTGAGCCTCTGTTTTATCTTTTTATCTTTTCTCTGTTTCTCAATCACTGGTTGTACTTTCCGCAAACCGAGGCCTATTATGCATATGCTGTAAGTGTAATGTACCGTACGTACCGTAGTAAAACTAAAAAAAGAGTAATATTTTAATAAATAAAGAAATTAGATTGTATAGTCCAAATATACAACAAGTGTTATTTAATTATAAATTATCATTTTATTAAATTTATTAATTTTTATAATAATTATTTTAAAATTAATATTAATAAAAAATTATTGATTGATACTACAGTTTTTAAAAGCTTTAATACTGATGATGATGTATTAATTTTTCTACTAAATATTCCTATTTTTCAAATAAAATATGAAACAAAAAAGTAACATATTTAATATATTAAAAAACAAAGTCCCTACCTAGTATATAAAAAGTAAAATGAAAAATTTGACTAAATTGAATTCTGGTTCAAAAAACGGATTCTTATTTTTCTGATTCAAAAAACGTTCGCCCCCAATTTTCGAAACCCATCGGCGTTATTTTCAGAAAAAGGGTGAAAAAGTGAGAATAGAAAGAGGGGAAAGTGGAAACAGTTTCTGAAGCTTCTCTCATGGGGCATGCAATAATCAATATGCACTGCGATAGAGTTGAAGATAGTTGTTGTTTTGTAGAGGTGAAAATCCGTGACTTGTGTTGGGTGTGTGAGTGCATGGGACCCGTGTGCAATCAGAGGAGAGAGAGAGAGAGAGAGAGAGAGAGAGAGAGAGAGATTAGAGACAGACTTCAACGTCACGTCAGTGTGGGATAGTAAAAGACAGCTAGCAATGAACGCGGAGCATCACCTAACGTTGCCCATCACATTTTTCTTCTTCTTTTCTATCACACTTTTTTCTTACTTCTTACTTCTTACCACTTTCTTAAGGCTTCTTCACTCGCCTCTCTCTCTTTTCAAAACCCTCTCTTATTTCCTCTTTCTCAACATTACTGTACTTTGTGCTCATCATGGAGAAGAATAGCTATTAACGTTGTTCAGACTTCGGAGCTTCCTTTGTTTGTTGTCTCTTTCTGTGTTTCAGGTTTGCCTCTGCTTTTCACATTTGGTTCATATAAGTATTTGTTACACATTTTGCTCATATACTAATGGAAAGAATTAGGGTTTGTTTCGGACGTTGGGTTCAACGTAACCCACTTTCTTTTTCTTCTTTCAATCTAACACAGTATAGTTGTTTCTCCGTTTGTCGCTCTGGAACACGAACGGATATTTAGAGTGTTGCAAACTGTAAACTAAACACGCACTTAATCTTATAATTAACTTGATTAATCATGGTTTCAATTTTAGTTACGAGAGATGTTCAAATTACGTGGAAACCTAAAAAAGAATGTTTGACACGTCACACTTGAGAAAGGAATTCGGGCAAGAATGAAAAATGTTGAGGGTTTACTAGTTAATTACTACGCCTCATTATTTTTATTCTAGTATATTTCAATTGAAAATATGAAATAAGTTAGTATATTATGAGTTATGTCTGATTTATTTCAATTTCAATTTTATCATGTTTTCTCCGTACGTAGCTGATTTTGTTTTGTTTTTCTTCTTCTTTAGGTTTGGATTTTGAAATTATTTACGCATTGTCGAGAGGTTTACTCAAAGTAAACTAAAGGTTAGGTCTTGTTCTGCATGTTCTACCTCAATTTTTATAAAATAGTTTATTTTTTGGGAAGGATGATGCAATTGAATGTTCTAATTAATGTTCTTCGTCTTCAATGTTATGACTTCAAAGACAGTATGGAACAAATTTGGGACCAGCTGTCACTAACATATTCAAGTGTTAGCTGAAATGGCACCTTTTCAAAATTATTTTCATTGGTAATTTTCAATATAATCCCGGATTTTATGTCAAATTTCAAAGTAAAAGAGAGAATCAAATATTATTTTTAATAGAAGTAATAGCAATTACCCAACAAAATGAATTTCTTACTGATGTATTTAAATTGTTTTGAATTTTGATTCAAAAATAATTAATTAAAATCAAATCCAAAAACTCACTTTACCTTAGATTTATTTTCTAATTCTTTCTCTATAATTCCCAAAACTAGAATCTGGAAAAATTCAGAAAAACCCATATGGCCATATGGGATTAACTTCGTTTAGGATTTTCATTTCTCAAATAACCCGAAAAAATTGAGAAAAAATATTATTTAAAAATGAGTTTAATAGACATGTATGCATAGTAGATGTATTTTTAAAAGTTTACCACTAATGTTGGTCAATAAAAAATTATATTTGGCATGATTTATAAGATATTTACTATAAAAATCAATAAATTTATTATAAATAAAATTTATGATTAGATGATAATGTGAAAAACATATATGGTACATGAATTATTTATGTTTATATTTGAAAATTTTAAATTTTTTTATAATATTTTTTTAATAATCCTTTCACTTTCCTTGAATAGTAAATATTTGATATATTTTATATTTTAAAGACATTATATATTTATATATTGTTTTTATAATAAAAAAGGGGGAATTTGTAAGAAAATATAACATTTTTATTTTATTCTTATAAATTCCCATTGTAATATATTAATTTATTATCACTTTTTCTGTTCCATATTTCCATTTCAATAATTGCCATAAATTTTCAAATTTTGTAAAAAACAATATAAAAAACAAAACACTTTTATGGCAAGTGCTAACATGCGCTCTCTCTTTCACGGTGGACATCCTACTCCTTTCGTGGGTCCCCCGACAAGGGCGCTACTACTAATAACGGATTTCGAAACCATTCACACACTCATAATTCATTCTTCAAACAAACAAAACCTTAAATACAAAAAAACACACTAAACCTTCCTCTCATTTTCTTTTCTCTTCCATTTTCCCAACTCACACTTCTCATTTTCTCAGGGAAATAAAAAAAAAAAGGAAAATGATCGGAAACTTCATCGACGACATTGACTGCGGCAGCTTCTTCGACCACATCGACGACCTCCTCGAATTCCCCGACGACGCCGCCGCCGACACCTCCGCCGCTGCTCCTGTCCCCCTTCCGGCAAACTTCTGGTCCGCCGAGTCCGACTCGCTCCCCGCCACCGACACGGTGTTTTCCGACAACTCCGTCACGGACCTCTCGGCGGAGCTCTCTGTTCCGGTGAGTCTCTAACGCCTCTCATTTGTCCGTCCACGTGTGCACTCGACACGTAAACCCTAAACGTGGTGCGTGTAACTTTATCAACCTTCATGATTTTGTTGATGTTTTTATTACATGTCTGTTACTCCGCGTAATGGGGTTGCATGAATATTTGGTTCTTTTAGTTGTGCCTCTTTGCTTCACTTGTTGATGTCTTTTTGTTCGATAGTGTTCTACTGTTGTGTTTTTTTTTTTTTTTTTTAATAATCTAAAGTTATCTTTAAAAATATTAATAAATTTGAAGAGTCTAATATTTATGCATTAAAATAGATTTACACTGTATGTAAGTGTATATAATATTCTTCTCAAATTTGAAGTTGGATTTTGAGTTTACAGGGTTTCAAATATTTCAGACAATGGCAGTCCAATTTTTAAACAGTTTCATTATTTAAAATATCATATTAATCCATATTAAATATACTTATTTTTTTCGTGAAATTTGTTAACTTAAATTTGATTAATGTGTTCCCATCATAACTTTTATTAAAAAATTATTTATTAATTTTAATTATTATATGTAGAACAATTATTTGATTTTTCTAAATTTAATAGGCAAATGCCTAAATTTTTCATTGTAACCTATCAGAAATAATGACTTTTAAATTTTAATTGCATTCTTTTGTAATTTTTCTTACTCTCTTAAAAAATATTAAATAAAAAATAAAAAATTTAATGCTAGAAAATATAAAATAAATCTAATGTTTATACATATTATATAAAAAATGTAGGTGGATATTTTAGGAAAATTTAGAATTATTTAAGTAATTATTGTAAAAAAAAAATCAATGACAATCTTAAAGACTTTTTATATTTATTTGTATTAAAGTCAATAAAATTATTGTATATCACAGTTTATGATTAATTACAGTATATAAAAAATGTAATATGCTTCACGATAATATTCTCTCAAAATTAATATAAAGCTGTATATCAACATTTTCCTTTTTGAAATTCGATTTTTTTTTTTTTTAAAATTATTTAATGTGCACCGTCACAACTTAGAGAGGGGTATTTTTGGGAATTTTGTCAGTATAATTTTGAATTTGGGTTAGTACAAATTTCCAAAAATTCTTAGAGAAAGGGTAATTTGGTAATTTGGGAAGGACACTTGATTCTGTCGGTGAGAAACAAGGGGCACATCCTCCACTCCGTTGGTGGGGTTGCACTGTCTAAATTATTATGATTATCATTATTGAAGGTCACGTGCCTTGCCATGTGACGCCATAATGGCCATTTACAAGGTCGTCACTCTAGGTAGTAGTAATAGCAGCTCATGCTTCACGAGGAACTGTGTTTTGGTCATGGTCAAAATCTGTTATCTTCATCAAACGGGTCTAGAACTCTAGATATTTAGTTAAAGAATTAATTTTTAGGTTAAATTAATAAAGTTGTACTTGATATTCCTCTCTTTTCATTGACTCTATTAACATAGACTTTTTCTTCTTCTGAGTTCTTATGCAATTATACAAATTAAGGGTAGTCAAAGTAACGTCAAAACGTTTAAAGAATTGTATCTATTAATATTTAAATGAGTGTTTTTAGGACAGTGGCACTTGTTAGTAAAACCTTTCAATAACGAAGCTTTTAGTTATAGGTCTTTTTAATGATTCTCTCAAAGACATTAGTCAAAGAATGAATAAAAGAAAAAGTATTTATTGAAAATTAAGTTACTTAAGAAATACACAGTACAATTTGTTTATAAAAAGTTTTCGTTCTTTATTTCTTTTTACTAAGCTTTATAGTAGTATTTGTTAACATTCTTCTCTATGTATTTCATTAAGCTAAGCTCACCCTTTCATTATTCCATTTCAAGAGCTTGCAATATTCACCAATGGGGTTTGTTTAAATGCTCTCTCCCTAGAGGATTAAGTGCATTTATTAAACATTTCATATGCATTTAATTATATAGATTATTTTCCATATAAATTTATTATATGAATTTTTTTCAATAGAGATTTATTGTAAAATTTAATGAAATATCATAAAAAAAATTATGATAAGACAAATGTTAACCAATGTTTTAAAGCTTTACATCCCCTATCATTTAATTATGATAAAAGAGAAAGAAAAAGAATTTATTGGAATACATAAAAAAATGTGCCTTTTATAAATTTTAAATGTACTCCCACCTAATGTCCAATAAAATCTTTGCTTTTTTTAATTTCTTATGATAATAGTGTTATAACATAAGGATTTGTAGCTACTTATTGATAAAATAAAATAAAAAGCCTAACAGAATTTTTTTCATCCTACCATTTACTTTTTTGCTTGAATTGTTAATTTAGAAGCATCTCTGTTATGTCATTTGTATGAGAAATCTTTTTCTTCTTGGCTAGAGAATGTTAAGCTTAAACTCTTAACTATGTTCAATGTGTCCTTATTTCAGTACGAAGACATTGTGCAATTGGAATGGCTGTCCAATTTTGTTGAGGACTCTTTCTCTGGTGGGAGCCTTACCATGAAGAAAGAGGAGCCACAATGCACCACCACCAAGGAGGACATAACTCGTGCCCAGTTCCAGACAGCAAGCCCAGTATCAGTCCTTGAAAGCAGCAGTTTCTGCTCCGGGGAGAAGGCTGCATGTCGCAGCCCGGAGATTAACATCTCCGTGCCATGTGGACGCGCGCGCAGCAAGCGCCCGCGTCCTGCAACCTTCAACCCCCATCCAGTGATGCAGCTCATCTCCCCTGCATCCTCCACTGGCGAGAATGCGCAGCACAACACGGCAACCACCTCCAAGGCGTCATCAGATTCCGAGAATTTCCCCGAGTCGGTGATCAAGGCTCCAAAGCAGGCCTCTGGGGAGCACAAGAAGAAAAAGAAGACCAAAGTGGCTTTCTCATCAGGTCAAGAGCGGAATGCACCATCACAGGCAGTTAGGAAATGCTTGCACTGTGAGATAACCAAGACACCACAGTGGAGGGCAGGGCCAATGGGGCCGAAAACACTCTGCAATGCTTGTGGCGTGCGCTACAAGTCAGGCCGGCTTTTCCCCGAATACCGCCCTGCAGCAAGTCCAACTTTTTGCGCCGCCGTGCACTCCAATTCCCATAAGAAGGTCCTTGAAATGAGAAACAAGACAGACACCAAATCTGGCTTTGCAGCTGATTCTGCTGCCTCACCAGCATTGTTGTTAAAATCGCGATTATACTCGTGAAATCGCACGATTCCACGTTCCCTGAGGCGTCCAGCGATCTGAATCGTGCGTAGGATCGCCGCCGAGCAAGATCGTAGTGGGATCGCGATCTTGATCGTAAGATTGTGTGATCGGCGATCCCGAACGATCCTGCCTCTGCGTGAGTTTTAAAACCTAAACTTACC